>JAAEAF010002104.1:0-222969 GCA_011037195.1 Triatoma infestans | reverse complement strand
ACGCTATTATTACCAATAAATGCATTATATACTTAAAATATACTCTATGTAACGCTTCCAATTTACTTTTTATACCTCCTTTTTGAAATGAATGAGAATCATTACGCAGCCACGGTCAAATTTTATACACAAGTACTAAGTTTTGGTTACATGTGAAATCGGATCTCTAATTATCTTGCACACAAAAGAAGGGGGAAAAAAATGCTAACGAAATGAAAATGGAGTAAAAAAAAAAAAAAATCAAATAAAACAGTCGAAAGATATATAAATAGTTTTGAATGTATCTAAAAACTGAGAGAATGGAATTATATACTAAAACAGATCTAAATTTTCATAATCATAAAATAAAAATTCAATACTAATCTTAATAGAAATTATTAATATTACTATACATATCATGTTTTTAAAGGTCAATGCATAAAAAAAAAAAAATTATGAGCCAGTCTATATGATAGACTCACCATTTTGTTTATCTTTCTACATATTTAATTAGTTATTCCTTTAAGAGGATAAGAACATCAAATTGAGGAAATTGAATGCAATTGGACTAAATTTATTTTAAATCAAAGATCTTATAGGTAACTTCTAATAAAATGTTGATGACATCGCGTGGAAAATAAAGATGCCTTAATTTAATTATTATATTGACTGCAGTAGATTAAAAAACAAAATGAAAACCAATTATTTTAAAAACAAATGAATAAACAAAAATTTTACTACTAATTATATGGCATTATTAGTTTCATCAATTTTGTTTTTAATAAATGATTTTTTAAAAACAGAACAGTGTCATTAATAATCAACATTTAGGCCAATTCGAATACGCGAAAGTAAAATAGAAAAAATAGCCTAATATAAAAGAAAAGAGATATGCATTGCTGCATATTCAGGCTATTTAAATAAAGTAATTTCTTATTAATGTAATTTACTACATTAATGTTCAAGTGTTTTAAGGTAACGAAGACAAAGTTATCTTCTGCATCCGAATCCATAGCAACTATCTTTATATACAAAAAAAAAAAAAAAAAATCTAGCTGTAATAATAAGCAATATCAAATTATCTATTTGAATGTTTATCTACTGAATTTAAAATAATACAGCAATTAATGAATGCATTGAAAATGCAGTACTGGGAACATAAAATATTGACGATTGCCAAAATAAATAAAATAACAAAATGGAATTATTTTAGTTAAGTTTAAGGCCTTCACCTGCCTAGGGTTTGGTTTGGGCTCAATATATATATTATCTAAAGAACTTGTGTCACTAAAGACTAGATCTACAATGAGATACATAGGAGACGGAAGGTTGTTCAGATTCTCCAAATATCCTTCTGGATTAGATAACTAGGAGAACTGTCATTTTATCAGTCGCTAAATAACATGTGGCAAAGATGTAGTAGTACATAACAACACAAAGCCGTGCTAACTGGAGGTTGTACCTCCGCCAGAGGTTGGTGTAGAACCTACTATACTGGTGGTTGAAGAAGAATGGTGAACGCCACTCGCTGACAACCCTAAAACAAAAATGCATGATGTTCAAAGTGTTACCTTCTCACAGGATAAGTACAATAAATACGCTTATCTTGTTCTTATTACTGAAATATCATAACCTTTTTTAAAAAATTTTTAGAGACTACAATTGAAAATTTAGCAACAAATTTCTCGTTTAACATTACAATTAAGGGGAAAAACCCTTCATTTATATAAATAAACCTTCCTAAGAAAAATGAGATGTTTGTACGGCAATGGCCAGAGGAGTTTTTAAAGAAAAAAAAAAATTCGTTCTTGCTCTACGTTTCGGGTACCATTGGTGCCCTTCTTCAGGAGCTCTTTTGGGTAGGACAGGAGTGAAGTTGAGAACGTTGAGACATTGTAATTTTTAGGCCTGACGATTTGAATACCTTCCTAAGAAAAGTTTCAGAAGAGTTTTATATTCACCAATAATTTCATATACCAAAAATCGATTCTAATTAAGTGGTTTATTAAAGCCTAATTCCAGTCATAAACATTTTAAAATTTATGTTAATATAACAAAAATAGAAAGAAATTAGTTAAGCACTAACCAGTAACTTCTAAACAATCAAAAACTAAACTAAATTTAAGCCTGCAAATAGAGGACATAACAACTATGAATGAAAAATAAATAAAATTAATTAAAGTATGAACACAAATTCATTATTCGAAATAATGAATCAGTCTACTCATTTTATATTTATTTATATTTGCTATATATATTTATATATATTCAGAGACATACCTGGTGTTGACGGTTCCAGAGGACTTACAAGATTTGTAGAGCCAGTAGTAGTAGGTGTGGCTTGTGCCTTTAAACGTTGCCGCACTTCTCTTATTTTTAGCTGCAATGAAGACTTACTAGGAAATATATCTGAATGAGCGGCCTGAAAAGAAGTGATTTTGTTGAAAATTAATTAAAAAAATAGTACATTATAATATTTTTTTTTGGAGGGGCCCGATGCACGGCGAACTTCACGGTCTACTGTGCTATGTCCCTATATAGACTGCCCATAGCATTCCAAACATATGTCCTAGACGAACACCGTCTACAACACCTCCATCAGTTTACAATCACCGCCTTTACGTCTACAACACCGCCACAAAACCTGGCGGGCTCTATAGGGAGGGTATATTCCCTTCCTCCTCCTGGTAACTACCCAGGTTCCTTACATTATAGATATATAAAAGTATCTGCTTTAAGAAGTGTTCTATTAGCATGTTATTTACTCAAGCTGAAAAATTAATAATTTCATATCTATAAAAGGGTAAGTATCTAGTGCAAAAGGAGAGTGGCAGCGGAGCTTCTGACCTGAGAGGTTGTGTTTTTGTCAGTCTTGCTTAAATTACAAAATAGAGTGGTATTAATCAGTGTTTTGAAAAAAAATTTGTGATAGCGTTGTTAATTGTGCCTTTGTTCATTATACTCAAGAAGAAAAACCTGCGTATTGGTGAAAATAGTGGAAAATAGAGGGAAAAAGGGAGAAAAATTTGATCAGATTTGTAAGTTTTATAATTATTTTCGTGAACTATAGTAAACAAAATAAACTATTGTTGAACTGGCTTAGGTGGTGGGGATTACTTCAAGGTCATTTTAGACGAGTTGGTTTGTAGTTCAGTTTATGTTCATCGGTTGCTGAGATAATTTAATTTTTTTTTTTCTCTTTCAAATAAATTTACGCACTTCCGGAATAATTTTTATTTTTATATTTTTCTTTTCATTGCATAATTTCAAATTACATTATCTGCTACTATAAAAATAAATAAAAAGAAGGGAAAATAAAATAAAGTATAATAGTTATAAACACAATGAATTCATCTAATAGTCAAAGAGAATTATCAAGTTTTGAAGAGCAGTTATTGAATGAAATTAGAGAGATGCGAGGAAGTCTTAACTCGTTAAATGATAAGTTTGAAGCCCTTAGTTGTGCTTATATTAGCTGTAAAGAAGAATGTGATAATTTAAAACAAACCGTGTCAAGCCAGGCCTCTAGAATTGTGTATCTTGAGACACAAATTAAGAAGAAGAATCTCATCTTCTGGGGCATTGAAGAGATTCAAAATGAAAATTACAGTTCATTGGAGGAATGTCTAATCTTTTTGATAAGTAAAAAATTAAATATTGATTTACTGCCTATAGAAATATCGTCTATTAGAAGACTTGGAAGACCTCACGGCCCTCCAAGACCCATATGTCTTGAGTTAATAAGTGATAAAAAGAAACACGAAATTCTGAGCAGTTCTTCTGGTTTCAAGGGTACAAAAATAGGAGTTTCATCAGATTACCCTAAAGATATTTTAAACGAAAGGAAAAAGTTGAAACCTTATTTACTGGAAGCGAAGAAAAACGGACATAATGCGAAATTAAGAGGTGATAAACTTTGGTTAGAGGGTAAAAAATACTCTTTAGCGGAATTGCAGAAAAATTTGTCTTTAGAGTCATATCCAGATCGTCAAGAAGGAAATTTAGACATCAGTGAAGCTGGTATTAAGAAACGAAAAGCAAACTCGCCCCCTACACAGACTCCTCGGGTGCTAAATTCATTTCAAATTTCTGATTCACAAGGTGGAGGCTCTTCTACAACATAGCAATCCAGTCATCTTGGTTCATCAGAGGGTCCTCTAGTTGCATTTTGGAACGTTCAAGGTTTTAAAAGTCTTTTTGGAATGGAGTGTTTTTTACGACAGGTTGATATTTTCTGTTTAGCTGAGACGTGGGTGATGGATAAGCCAAGTGAGTTTCCGTTTTTTCTTAAAGGTTTTAAATTAATAGCTTTTTCAAGTGCCATAAAAGAAAAAAGCAAAGGTAGGCCCAGTGGCGGCCTCATGATATTTATGAACAATAAATTTAAGAGCTTTGAAGTTTTGGATCAATCACACTTGTGGATTATTGTAAAAATTAGTCTAAATTCGAGCTCTTTTATACTACTCTTGTATATTTTAGACCATCTATTGAGCTCGATGTTGTACTGGACCTGTTTGACGCTACCTTGCAGCAGATTATGTCTCTACACTCTTGTGTGTATTTAATTGGCGGGGATTTTAATTGTAGAGTGGCATTTTACCTACTTATGATGGTTTACTTAATAATTCTTATTTAATATCTGAACATTCTTCAAAAGATACTTTTTGTAATAAAAAGGGAAAATTGCTTATAGATTTTATGGAAATTAATTCTTTCGTGTTAGTGAATGGTAGATCGCGTCATGATAGTCCAGCCCAGTTTACTCATGTATCATCTCTAGCCAGAGTGTGATTGATCTGATTTGGGTAGATAGTCAGCGTGCTCATCTTGTCAGGGATTTAGAAGTTCTTATTGACATTTATAACCCTGATCATTTTCCTGTACTAATAACTTTAGATTATTATATGAATGAAAACGTTACGGCACCTGATAGAGTAGATTTAACTAATTCTTGTAAAAGTTCTTTTATTGTTTGGGATGATAAAAAATCTGCTTTACTTGCCAATTGTTTGTTTCAGTCATCTAGAATTTTGATTGATTTTGGCATGGCGGACCTTGATTATATTAATGAAAATTTTCACTCCGCGATTATTGAATCTGTGAGAAAGTGTGATATGTTTGTTACTAAACAACCGAGATTAGTATCAGGAATGCCGGTTAAAAATCCTTGGTATGATGAGGAGTGTAAAACTCTAAAAAATAAAACAAAAAAGCTGTTGATTTTGTGTAAACGCGGAAATTTTGCTGGCTATCTTAAATTAATGTATGTACATAGTAAGAGTAAGTATAAATGTTTAATTAAGAAAAAGAAAAAACTGTATCAACTTTCTATTTTAGATAATATAGCTAAGGTTAGTGATACAAAGACATTTTGGGGTGCTATCAATGGTTATACGGGCAAATCAAAAGTAATTTCACCTATTAGTGTGGATGTTTGGCAGGATTTTTATATACAATTATATCCCCCTAGAGTGCTTGATAATACACTTTATTTTGGTAATAGTAACCCTATTCTTGACTCGGTCATCACACATGAGGAAATAGTTAGTAGTATTGTGAGAAGTAAAAGAGGCAAAGCTGCTGGTCCTGATCTTATTGTTAATGAAGTGTATAAACTGCTTCCTCAGAACTGGCTTTTATACTTAGAAGTGTTTTGTAATAAAATATTCTCTCTTGAGGTATTTCCAAAAGCATGGTGTTCTGTTACAATGTTTATGTTACATAAAAAGGGAGATAGAAATGATAAATGCAATTACAGGGGCATAAGTTTGGCTAATAGTATCCTCAAGATATTTACTCGGATTATTATGAGCCGTTTATTACTGTGGGAATCTGAGGTTTCTGCTATTCCGGAATGTCAATATGGTTTCCGTCCGGGACGTGGTTGCGCGGATAGCATTTTTACACTTAACTCCCTTATACAGTTCCACCTCGTTTGCCGGGAAGAAAAATTTTTACAGCCTTTATTGATTTTAAGAGGGCGTTTGACTCGGTTCCTCATTCGAGGTTATGGCATAAATTAAACGGAGAAGGAATTTCCTCAAAAATTTTAAATTTGCTAATAAATTTATACGAGAATGTCAATTTTAAAGTTGTTGCCAATGGAAAAATTAGTTCAGACACACAAATGACTGAAGGTGTTATGCAAGGTGAAGTATTAAGCCCTTTTTTATTTTCTCTTTACATTGCTGATGTGGAAAAATTTTTTCGTGATAATAAAGTGCGCGGTATAAACATTGATGGTGTCTCGGATGTGATTGTATTATTATATGCGGATGATCTGGTACTTCTGGGTGATTCGGTTATTGACTTGAATCACAAGTTATCTATTTTGAGGAATTATTGTCAGTTAAATGCTTTAACGGTTAATGCAGTAAAATCTAAAGTTGTAGTTTTTCACAGAGGCAGACTTAGAAAATGTGGTTACAAATTTTGGTATGATGGAATCAAATTGGAGATGGTAGACAATTTCGTTTATCTGGGAGTCCAATTTAATAAATCTTCACTTTTTCTAGAAACCACAAAAAATTTTGTGAGAAAGGCAAATGTTGCAGCTGGCTCTGTGATTAGCATCTTAGCCAAGTCAAAGTGCGATAATTGGAGCTCTCTTGTTAAAGTGTTTAACGCACTAGCCAGAAGTGTTATGCTGTACAATGCACAGATATGGAGTTTGAGATACATTAGCCTGCTAGAAAGAGCGCATGTCAATTTTTATAAAAGATTATTTCAGTTACCAAAAACTACTCCTGATTACATTGTTAGAACTGAATTTGGCATTCCTCAATTCTTCTTTATATAGTTAAAGTCTCATTGCGCTGGGTTAAAAATTTGGCTAGTATGGAAAGTAAAAGACTGCCGCGTAAATGTTTTATTAGGCTTTTAGACTTACATGCGGATTCTGTAAATAGTCTGAAATATAACTGGTTCTCTCAGTTGAATAGTCTACTTTTAGAGCACGGTATTGAACTAAATCCAGAAGAATTAACTCGAGGTATTAATTTTTCTGTTAGAGAAATATTTAATTCCTTACAAGATAGTTTAAAGCACAGGGATGGGCAACTTCTTGAAAGTTCTCGATACAGCCAAATCTACAATGCTCTTCCACTCCTAGCTAATGCTCCTCAGGAGTACGTTACTATTAGAATGTTGTTCCGTATTACCAAATTGATAGCCCAATTGAGACTTTCAAATCAATATATTATGAAGCTAACTGTAAATAATATGACGTACACTGTAAACTGTAATCAGATCTGCACGGTTTGTAATATGTTTGTGAAGGAAGACTTTTTTCATTTGTTTGCTCAATGCCCAATATATACACCGATAAGGATGAATTATTTTAAATCCATTATACCCTCTAGAGTGGAGACAGTTATTCTCGGTTATCTCTCCAGTACCTCTAAAGAAGATTTAACATATTTCTGTTACTATATTGATAGTGTTCTTAGGCTTCGGTCTTTTATTTTGAATGAGTAATTGTTTCCGTATTTCTTTTCTTTATTATTTGTATTCTTTGTTTTAACTTGAAAATTCATTTACTTTATTTTTTGCATTGAGTCTTTATCATGTTTATTTTATTTATTTATGCTTTTGTTGGTTAATTACTTTAGTATTATTTAGTATTCTGATTAAATGTACAATGTTTATTATTTTTGTTTATTAAGCAAGTAGCTCATGCTCTGTTATTTGTAATTTCTTTTTTTCTTGTATAACCTTCTTTACATTTTTTATAGTCACTCTGTATGTAAAGGATTGTAATCTTATAGACATACAAATAAATAATAATAATAAAAAAAATAGTGCAAAAGGACATGGATACACATTGCAAATAATACCCAGCCAAAATCACAACTTCAAATTTTTTGAAACAACTTTATAATTTACTTTAACAAAAGTGATAATGAAATTTTTATTTCCCTTAGTTATATCCGTTGAGTGCTATTAAGGAATTTTCTAACTAAGCGTAATGTGAAAAATATGAACCAAGGCGATTGTTACAAATGAATGACAAAATTATTAATAATTTTATAGCTAATTGGAATAAAAATTTAATCACAACATTTAATAAACTAAATAAGCACTGTTATAAACATGCTAATAATAAAAAATGTAGTGTGAAACGCTCACACAACTTTCTCTTACTGCAGTTTACAAACTTATAATTGACAAATTTTATAGTTAGTATACCAATTTTAATAAAATTCGTCAGGTGTTTTTATGAAGAGAATCGCGAAAACTGTTCAGTAAAAAGGCACTTGCGTTTTACTAACTTTCTTGAAACTCGGAAGTTTGACATTTATTTCTTTCTAATTAAATTTGTTTAGATAGCAGTATTGTTGATCACCTAATATAGCAGTTCAGAGAAAATACATAACACTACCTCTCCTCTAAGGGGTCCTTAAATGGCTTTACCCGGAGAAATGTTTCAAATAAAAGTTGTAGCTCTTTATATGTGTAGTTCACTTTTCGGTAAACATGCACTTTCAGTAATCCGATTTTCTTCATACTCGGAATTTCGACTTACTGTCGGATCCTATGGTGATATCTAAATCGAATAACAAATTTGAACTTTCTGTGGTATTTCGTTTTTGAGATGTGCTGTTCACACAGAGACATTTTCTAAGAACGATTTTTTTGTATTCAGGGAACCTCGAAACGTGTATTTCCTGTGAAAACTCGTTAACGAAAATTTGACATGATTGGAATACTTCCTCTTACTAAGGAGTACGAGAAAGTAAAAAATCTGGTGTAAGACAATGACACGACTTTCTCATACTGTTCTTTACACAGTTTTAATGAATAATTTTCTTCAAAATTATAATTTTTATTAAATGTTTTTTGTCTTCAATTTTTCTGACGTAATCGTGTCAGATTTTCGATATAAAGTTTTCACAGGAAATATCCGTTTTGAGGCTCCCTGAGTGGTTTTTAGCAAATGGTCTGTGTGTGTGTGTGTGTAAGTATGTATATGAACAGCATACCTCAAAAACGAAAAATCGTAGAATGTTCAAACTTTATATTCCGTTTAGGCATCACCATGCGATCTGACAGTACGTTATATGTCAAAATTCCTCAACCGCAAGTACCACTTTACTAGTTGTTTTTTTTTTTTTTTACTTTTTTGCGATTTTCGCAAAAATCACTCCAACGATTTTCTTGAAACTTGCTACATCAACTACACATACAAAGAGCTACAACTTTTATTTGAAACATTTTTCCGGAAAAATTCATTTAAGGGCAGTTATGGGGGAGGGGAGGGGTTACAGTTTCCTCTAAAGTGCTATTTGAGTTTATTAGACAATTCTGTCATCTAAATAATGCTAATTAGAATTAGATATGTTTTAGAAATTCCGAGTTTGAAAAAATTTTATGACCGAAAGAGCGTTTACTTTATCACTTGATTAAATGATTTTTTTCACTTTTTCGCGATTTTCTCAAACATATCTCCGACGATTTTCTTGAAACTTCCTATTTAAACTACGCATATAAAAATATACAACTTTTATTTAAAATATTTCTCTGGAAAAATTCATTTAATAGCACTTTTAGGGGGAGAGGAGAGGTTATACTTTTCTCTAAGTGCTATCATAGTTGATTATAGAATTCTATCATCCAAACAAAATTAATTAGAAATAAAAAGATGGCCAAAAGTCCGAGTTTCAAGAAAATTAGTAAACCGGAAATGCGTTTTTACTGAACAGTTTTTTCAGTTTTGACGAATTTAATGAAATTTGGTACACTAGAATCTAAACAATAAAATGCTTTTTTGAGGGAAGCATGATCTTTACCCCCCCCCCCCAAACTTCTTTAAATGAAGTTTGTCGGGAAAAAGTTTCTATCAGAAGCGATGGATCTCTTTATTCATAGTTAGTTATTCCAAATTTAATAAAATTCTTGGTTATATGAACCGCTGAAGAGATGAATTCACAGTATTATGAGTAAGCCAGTCACGAACTCGCATAGAGAACTGTATCGACTAGAAGAGGTAAATTGGGCGATTCTTGGGCATATGTAGTCACTTGGAAATATGGTGGTAGGTAATCCTAGTTCTATTATGAAACATCCTCATGATTTTTTCTTACTATTATACAATTATGAAATTGACAAATTTGCTTTAAACTTGCAAATTTCTATTCAGCTGTAGAACACAAGGCCTACTCAAAGATGGTGGAGGAACTTCTTGCTTATCACCTACAGTAGTTAGCCATATGAAATGTAATTACACTGTAGCCCAGAAGACAGCACTACTTTGAACAAACCTAAATAACATTGGAAATGTTATGTCATGAATTCCTTAGAAGTCCCTAATTATAAATATTTTGGAAAAAATTTCAAATGAAAGTGGTACACGAAAAGCATTCCGAGTTTAAAAATATAGTTGTTCAAGAAAATTCCAAGAACTCCAATACTGGTCATCTTCAAACTTGGAATTCTAGCAATGCTTCTAATGTATCCAAACATTCTATAAGTAGTAGAACCGTACATTCCAAAGTTCTCTAGGCTCATATAGCTAATCCATAGAATAATAAATAACATTAATCCACCTATGATTCACTGGAGTCCGAACAAATCTAAGGCAAATTGGCCTAAGCTCTTCAATAGACATTCTGCTCCGAACATAAGTTCTGAATCTATCTCCTCACATCTCAAACAATCTGTCATTAGATGTATGGGCATTGTTTCTCTGTTTCGCAACCTTTACAAAAGGAATGTGGCATGAGTCCCCGTTAACGTAGAGATATCTCCTCAACTCAAATGTCCACTAAAGTAATCTCACCAGATGCCAGAGAGAGGTCCGTGAATAACACAGCAATTAGTCTATCAACCCTATGAGTATCTTAGACTGCCGACAACCCACTGAGATCATCCACAAAGATAAATGTTGTGAAGCCCACAATGCCTGAAAGCTCAGAAGGAATATGCCCAAAGAAATGTCAACTGTGATGAAACATGGATACACCATTTTGAGCCGGAGTCTAAGCTTCAAAGCCTTGAGTGGAAACTTATGGGTTCTCAAATTATGGGTCTGCAGGTTAAGTCATGCTTACAGTATTCTGGGATTCGCAGGGCCTATCTAATGTGACTTTCTCAAAGATCAACGAACCATCAACAGCAGTGATATGAACCATATTACAGTGATATGCTCACAAACAAAGTAAAGCCTGCCATTAGAACGAAACGTCGTAAACTCTTGACTAAAGGCGTGATTTTGGTTCATGACAACGCGCGCCCATACATGGCACACAGTTAACTCAAGAAACACTTCAAAAAGGGGGTGGGAGATCTTTTCACATTCCCCTACAGCCCCGACCTCGCCCCATCGGATTTCCATTTGTTTGGACCCCTTAAAGAGGTTCTACGTGGGAAACATTTTCAATCCAATGAAGAAGTTAAAAATCAGGTGCAAAGTGGCTTCGAGATCACTCTTAAGTATTTTATGTCAGAAGCGTGCACAAATTAGAATAACGATGGGGCATCCGCAGAAGTGGGGAGTGAAGTTGTTCACGTCCGAGATTGTTCTCAGTGCCCCCTGGATATCCAACTATACGAACATCAGTTGCCAGGCGTAGCCTATTTGTATACCATGCCGAAGTCAAGGCGTAGGAATAAAAACCGCAGAAGTAATCTCGAAAACGTGAATGATTTACTTAAAGACAGAAAAAAGCTTATTTCATGAATACAAGAAAGCATCACCAAAATACATTATTTATAAAAAGTGCCAAAATCTAAGAAACAGTACATTATTGGCATATCAGAAATGCTTCCAACTTAAGGCTGTGTAGAAATATGGTATCAAACTGATGTAGTTTGTAACGTACAGAACGATTTTATCAATTATTAGGCATTTTAAATTAACACCGATGTAACTTACGGCTGACGGTGAAGAAATCTGGTAATAACTGATGTGGAGTTTGTACAGTACAGATTAATATTATATCTATCATTAGGCGTCTTAAACGTAACCGATACAGCGAATCACACCTCTTACTGCATTAAGAGGAAGTAATATACTAACTTATTAAGGGAGCAATTGCAATTAATATTATAAAGAATTACTACCAAAATATTTAAACATATATACCTGGAAGGCATTAGTAGCTTGTGCAGAAGGAAAGAATCCATGTTCATTAAACAACTGCATTACAAGATTTCTTCTTTGCTCTAGCACTCTACGATGCCCCTTTTCAGCATCTCCTGCGCCACCACCGCCAGTACGACTCCCTGGTGTTTTTGGCGTTCGAGGGGAAAGTCCATCAAGTGCCTCTGTACACTCCAATCCTGACAAACCGGTAATCAATATTAAAATGTTTACAAAATTAACACATTTCTTTCATAGCGTTTGTTCTTAACAAATGTTTATATTAATGGAAAAAACTACGATAAAAGTCAATATATACAGGCAACAACAATGCAAACCTTTAAAAGCATCCAAATTGAAGTCAGGGCCAAAGAATGTATTGCCAACTAGTTTGGATGTTTTAGGTGTAGCAGCAGAAATATCACTTCCGCCCCCGGCATTCTCATCTTCTAGGAAAAATTCGAACGCATTCAACATAATTCAAGCTCATGTTTATACAAATAAAGTTAGTAATAATTAAAATTACAATTAAAAATAGTTACTTAAAAAGTAAGTTTTTATGATCTTCCATTGCTTTTTTCACCTTATATGCTTTTTTTATGATTCCTCTAAAGAATACATTAATGATTTATTTCGATATTATCTAATATATATTTTTTGAAAACTTTAGAACTTCTCAAGTAAAATGTTAGGTAAAACAATAAATTATTTATGCTTAATAAGAAGATAAATAAGTTGTTGGTGTAGTGTTCCATTATTCAGAAAACAATAATTATCTTGTGATAGAAATTTTATTTAATTCAAAAATACTTTAATATTATTTTAAATATTTATGATATTTTTATATTAATATTAATTTAACAAAGATGTTGGAAATTGTCTAACCCGAACCTCGCTGTTTTTTCCTAAAATGCTGCGCATTAAATACATGTGGACTAGATGGTACAGAGATGGCACTAGGTGACTGGCATTCATCAGGTTTAAATTCTGGTAATGAAGAAAATTTTTTTTCGAAGTTTACAGTTTCCAGCACTCTAAAAAAAGAAGAAAAAATATATCTATATATTTTAAAATTATATAAAAAATCAAGGTAATACAAAGAAAAAAATCTAAGAAAATAATTATTGGGACTAAGAAAAAGTATTTATCTTAATATAAACTGGGTGTTGAGGTACGGTCATTTATTTTAATGAGATAGAAAATCAAATTTAATCCTATAGCAAATTTTAAACTGACAATTACTTGTGACATACTTGCACGACTTTTACCACAATTCTCCCAGTTACATTTAACAAATATTCCTCAACGTTGAAACGTTGCAACTTATAAATGTTTATATAACTTACAACATCTATTCTGAAAAGCCACACTTCTGCAAACGATTTTCTTCAAATTTGGAATTCTGACACTTTTAATGGGTACTAATATTATATATAGGTGACATATTTTTGTCACCATACATTATATTGAAGTGGTGCTTTAGAGGGCGCTTAACATTATTCCTCCAGAAATCACAAAATTCATTTTTCCCGGGAAAATATTACAGTTAAAAATGACAAATATTTATATGTGTAAATAGCATACGAAGTATGTGAGAAGGCTCCGGGCGCAAATGACCACAGATGTTAAGACGCCTTAAATTAAAAAAAAAAAAAAAAAAAAAAAAAAAAAAAAAAAAAAAAAAAGTATAAAGAAAATAGTTGCAACAGTTTTCGAGTAAATTGGGAAAAACTCAACAAAAAAATCTTCAAGTCAAAGGTTTGAGTTGTCAAGAAAAGGTTCGTGCTTTTTTCGTTTGGAGATATCTTGTTCACACAAATCAGACCATTCGCGAAAAACATTTTTTCCGTACTCAGGGGACTTCAAAACATTTATTTTCTATGAAAACTCAATTTCGAAAAATTTACACGATCGTACAGGAAGTAAGAGAATGTGTACAACATTTAACCGGAATGCTTTTTTTTTTTGTCTTCTGGCGAACTTTGCTGAAATATTTTGAAAGCCAAACTTTGGTTTCGAAACTTTGTTACTCCATTATTTTCTAAGGATAGATGGAAGTTAAATGACCATCAACCGAATGAGTTTGTTTTTTAAAAAAAAAAAAAAAAAAACGCTTTATAATCAATCATTACAGTCAGAACTCATTTACACAGGCATATTTCGAAGCTTGAAGTGTTTTGCTGAATTCAGTACAGATATATGTCATACAATTGTGTAAAAAGTAGGAAACAGTATGAAATCATAGCAGAACAGACAAGAAAAAACAACCTGAATATGAAAACTTACATCATAGATTCCTTTGAGTGAAGTGTAATTCCTCTATACTTCAGTTCAAAAGTCATCAACTTAATAAAAATCTTAAACTTAAACCAAAGGAAATTGAATGTACTTACCTATCCATACCATCCTCAATGTTTTTCTTAAAGAAACTTTTCCTAGACGATGAAGATGAAGGAGATTCGGCGACCATTGTTTGTTGTAGAGAATCTGACTGTTCTCTCGTTGAATCGTTCTGTTCTTGCTGCTGCCCAGTGATTGTCACTGAACTAGATGTGACCGGTTGCACATTATTTGAAAGATGAATGGATTGTTGATGATGCATATGGCGTGTACTATCATTATTTCCTAATTCTTGACTATTTCCTCCTGACCCACTACCAGCAACAACTAATGTGACAGTGATGATTTTTATTAGATATATGTTGTATTTAGAAAATATTCAACCTAATATTTGGACAAATCCAAATCTAAGTATTAACATTGTCAAAAGGTAAAATTAAAAGTCAATATGTAAAATCAACGCATTAAAAAGTAACTCTACTTGCACATACAACTGTAGAAACGATTTCACACATTACGTTTCATAAGCCAATACTACATAAAGCCAGGTTAAGTAAGCGTTTCTCCAAAATACTGTGATTAGTTATCTCTGACAATATGTGTCGCTTTGTAAAAATTGTCTGAGACGAGCTATGAAATCTTCATTAGTTGGAGGTTCTGCTACTTTTTTGATCATAAAAAACTAAATTAAACCCTTGGCGAAACACCCGGTTTTTATTTCTGGATTTCGGACCAAAGTCAGATCTCTATCAACTGCCTCTGTCAAACTGCAGATCTTTATTTAAAATAAATATTTAATTTTTATATTAATTGCATTTTACATTAATTTCATTAAATATAAATTATTATTTTTTTTAAAATTCAATTTAAGGCACGTCAACATCTATAATCATTGGCGCCCGGAGCCTTCTCAGCGGAGCCCTTGTGTAGACTGTGCAAAGAGGAGGAGGAGACGGCTTCTCACCTGTTGTTTGATTGCGTTGCGAGATCTTCGGCATGTTGAGACCGGAGGAAATCGAACTCCAAGAAGGACTGGTGGGGAAGGTTTTGGATCTCATGAAGTGGGGGGCTTCCTCTACTAGGTATTGAGGGGTTGGCACAATAAGCCTAACGGGTTAGGCTGCAGTGCCTGGGTTTGAGCCCCCCCCCCCCTGTGTCATTCTAATATACTACACATATGGGCGCGTTTTTTACTCCATTTGGGCGGGGAGAGCCACCTCCCTAGGAAGGGTTTGGGAAGGAATTTGAGAAGATAGCTTCAATCCCTCTTTAGACATCACGGACCCTGAGCAGATCTATCCTGTCCCGTTCCTTGAAGGGAATTTTTTCCCGCGCAACATCCTACCTCAGTATGCCTACTCAGTAATGCACTACCGGGGCCACCTCCGGGCAATATACTTTCCTTTTATTATTACTATATTCTTCTTCCTCTTCTTATTTTTATCTTATCTTACATTAATATTATTATTGCTATTCAAAGAAAATTATAGTTGATAATTTAAAAATATTATCAAGATATATTAAAAATGGACAAAAATATGCGAGAAAAAAACTGAACAATCAATGTCCCAGATTACCTACTGCCGACCACGAACATTCTTATAAATCTAGATAATCGCGTGAATAAATAAATAAAACAAGATTGGCAATAAGAGTGAGAATCATATAAATATAAGAGGCAATAGTGTTTTTCTAAATATTGTAATACCAAAAAAATATTGAATTATAAGGAACTGACCCATTGATTGTCTTCTTTGTAAAGGTGCTTTTCCTAATTGCGCAGGCGTAGGATCTAATATGAAAGTTTTCTCTTCTTCAGCACAATCCACTTCCATATTTTCTACTATGTCTGTATTCTGCAAATTATGTTGTTTACTGTAATAACCCCTTTTTGTCTTCGTTATATACATAACAATTACACTTAAAAAGACGTTAAATAAGATGAGTTGTACCTGTGTTCTTGATTCAAAAGACTGATGATTTGAATTTTCTTGATGATCGCTGGCATTGTTTGCATCTATTTCAATCTCGTTTTGCCTTTCTCCTACAAATAAGAAAGTTCATATAATTTATTTATAACGTGTATAATGAACGTTTTAACCCTATAATGCCTATAATGAATTTTACAGGACCATAATTAAAAATAACCTGATCATATAAAGCTGAGAAAAATAATATTCTAAGTGTAATATCCGGAGAAATAGAAAAAATAAGACGATTTCAGGAGTAATGAGATCCAAGAAACTTCAAGGTGACATTGGTCAATATTGCTGTCTATATTTAATCAAATATAAAATAAAATAAAAAATACCTTGGAAAAAATGTTGCTGTACATCTCCTATGGTACTCTGAGATTGTTGACATTCCATTTCCTGAACTCTACAAAAATAAATAATTTAAAACCTTAAATTTCACATTCAAATTAACTTATGTTATAAAACACTATTCAATTAGGGAAATATTTTTTCATCAAATTAAAGAAGTTTTGAAAAATAAATGACAAAAAAAGAAAATGTTTAGAACACACCGATCCCCTATTGTTTTTTTCCAACTTACAACTAAATTTTCTTCAAACTCGAAATTTTTAGAAAACGTTTAATTTTCTAATACCATTACTTTAATTTTCAATAAAATTATATTGTAGCGAAGCATTAACATACTTCTTTTCTGACATTCCCCTCCTTACATACGAGGTCGTCCCTGGCTCTCCTTCCTTTTACTTCTGTTTCTAGGGAAGCTTTCGTTCTCCGATTACACATCCTAGAAATGTGCCCATACTACCCCAGCTGTGTTCTTGTATGATCTCTTCAGTCGCTCCTCCTCCCACTACTGATCTTATGGGGAGGAATTCTATCTCTCTTTATTTTTTTTATATTTTTCACCGAAATCTCATCTCCATAGCTTGTAGTTGGCTCCTATGCCTACTGCACAGCGACCAATCACTAGGGTGGGAACAAAGATCGCTATTTTTCTTCTTCACGTTCTTCCCGATCTTTTCTACTTTCTGAGTAATCTTCGTTTAGTATCAAATCTCTTAAACTACAAATTCTCCTATTAGTTTATCTCCTCTCTTTTTGTTTTTTAGTCTCCGTAATTCCGATTACATCCTTGCTGGCCGTTTTTTAACTCTTTCAATAGCCCCATTCCATTTAAACTTTTAACGTTTCATATTTAAAAAGTTAATACGGCTTTTTGTACGCCGGCTTATACCCTGATGACCATCCGGCTCTTTAATTCCTCTTTCTTTTAATCTGATTAAATTTCAGATACACTTGGGATTGGTCTAAATATCTGTATTATAGTGGTGGTCGATTGCCTCCTTTGGTTGCTGTGCGCCAGCCTTTCCAGATTAATGATAATAATAATAATAATAATAATAATAATAATAATAATAATAATAATAATAATAATAATAATAATAATAATAATAAAAGGTCTTTATTGATTTACAAAATTACAATTTGTTTTGTTTTTTAATTATTTACAGTGACAGACAATTACTCATGGTCCTGAGACTGTCTGAGGGGTTGTCTCTACTTTTCACACTTCTATAGAAAATAAAATAATCTAAAAGGAATTTCAAGAACATACAATAATTACACTGGTACACATCGTAAACATAAACACGATTTCATAAACCTAACAACTAAATAAGAGAAAAATAAAATAATTTTCTACAATACACAGAAGATAAAATAAAATTCACTTTCCAAACTACATGGAAAATAAAATAAAATTCACTTTAAAACGCAAACATAAAAGGAAACAAATACCACAAGGATGCAAGTAATAATAGATAAATTAAATCAATAATTAAACTATTTTACAAGCTGATATCTGTGTGCCCATGCTGCTTTGCAGTAATTCACCAGCCTCTTCCAACATTTCCCATTTAAGTACTCCTCAAACTCCAGTTCATTTAAATACTTTTTCTTTAAATATCTCATTCTAAATTCTCTTAATATGGGACATATCGCTATGAAGTGATAAACGCTTTCTTCTCTATCATCCAAATTACACATCGAACACAATTTGATTGCATTGTGAAACGTGTATTTATTAAGATATAGCGATTCTCCCACAACATTAATTACCCATCCAATAGCACTGGCATCTAAGTTAGTACAATTCATTAAACTGGGTTGAGGGTCCAACTTTCTATACAAAGTATGTTGCTGACTATTTAGGGCTAAGAGCTTATACTTATCAAGCAGGCCAGCTTTAATATTTTCTAGGACTGTACTCGTATCAATTTTAAAACTACGAAAGTCGGCGATTGAGATATTGTAACAACCAGAAAGTTTTACCCAATCGTTATATAAAAACAACTTTGTTTCAATTATCTCGTTCATCAAAAAGTTGGGGTATCAATGAGCCGGCAGTGATAAACATCTTTTTAAATATTTTATATGCAACTTTACTGTATATAGAAATGTGGGCAATACACTAATCTCTAAGTATAGCACAAAGTCGGGTGTATTGTGGGCAGACTAAATGTTATTTTTAATAAATAATTTTAAGAGAACTTCTACTTGCTTATGCCAAGTGCAGCCCCATATTTGAGCTCCATAACAGACAACTGCCCTACTGACCGCATTATATATCTGCAGTTTTGAAGAAAAAGATATATTCTTATTTATTGTTAACTATTAAAAGAGTTCAACGCATATTTAGCTATTGTCATTCTGTCATTGAAATGTTTATCCGAAGATAACTTAGATGAAAAGGTGATTCCCAAGTACTTATACGAGTTCACAACTTCAATCTTTTCTTTATTAAACCACTATTTATCGTTTTTCCCAAGTTTTCCACCATTTCTAAAAACAATAATTCTTGACTTATTTAAGTTAATTTTCAAATTCCACTTAAGGCAATACTTTTGAAACGAATTAATCATTTGTTATAGCACAACATTGTCAGTGGCCAGTAATACCAGATCGTCCGCGTAGGCCAATATCTTGAACAGCGTATTTTTAATTTGTACACTCCCTTCGATATAATCCATTAAATCGTTTATAAAGTAGGAAAACAAAAGAGGGCTTAGCAAACAGCCCTGCTCCACACCTATGGTTGTCTCAAAACATTCAGTCAAACCATTGTGACACCAGACTTTACCATAAGTACCAGAGTACAGTTCTTTAAGTACACTGATAACTTTACTTGAGACACCAATCTCTGATAATTTGTAAAAGAGTGCATAGCGGTCGATATGGTCAAAGGCTGCGGAGAAGTCAATGAAAAAGGCAAATTCTTTCCCCCCTTTTTTTACTCAACCTAAACTAAGCAATTCTCATTAGATCAATGGTTGAGTAGCCTTTCCTAAATCCCGCCTGATATTCGCCAATTATACCGTTTTCGTCCGCCCAGCTAGTCAATCTCGACAGGATAAGACCAGTAAACAGTTTCCCTATTGTATTCCCAAAAGAAATACCACGATAGTTACTTACATTCTGAATACTACCCTTTTTATGTAGCGGAAAAACAATAGCACTTTTAAACATTTCAGGCAATTGCACTTTTTCAAAAATTTTATTAAAAACTAAAAGGATTTTTGCTAGATACCCATTAGGACTATTTTTAAAGTATTCATATGGTATCTGATCTAGGCCCTGCGCCTTATTATTTTTAGCATTTTTCAGAACTTGTATTCATTCTGAAATTTAAAAAGGCGCATCTAAAATGTCGTTTTCTGAATATGGTACTGCACAGCAAATTCTACATGCATTCAATGAGGGGTTTAACAAATTTTTAAAATACTGAAACCAATCACTTGGCAATATGCTTTTATCACATTGAAAGCTTTTAACTTTAAACGAGCGAACTAGACTCCAAAGTTCCTTAGTGTCTTTAACATATTTAAATTGGTTCACAGTACTCTCTAAAACTCCTTTTTCTTTAGGTCACAAACTTTTTTTAATCTTTAACAGCCTTTAAATATAAAAGCTTAATTATGGAGGAATCTGACTTTCTAAAAAGATTTAGCAGACCAAAAACCCTAGAGCGCATCAACCCACAATACCTATCAAACCAATCTTGCTTCTTATTACGTATAATTGTTACTTGTGTAATTTAATAATACATGAATTTTAGCGATTCAGTTAATTGTTTTAAATTTTCATGAGGATTATCTGACTAAAGAGAGATGTCTTTCATAGCTGTTTGTAATTCATTATGAAAGATGCACATTTTTGAGGCTTCCATTTTAGTTTAGGCAACAAGGGTATGACGTCCACAGAAACTATTTTACCGTAATGCATCGAAGGGCGACGGGCATATGGTCAGAAAATGGCACTGATACTACTTCAAAATCTAATATATAATCAAGCAAGTCTGCTGATGCTACACAAAAATCTATAATGGATGACCCTTGCGAACTAATATACGTATATTCTCCTAAACGATCCCCTATTGTTCGCCCATAATACTAAATTGAAGTTTTCCAAAAATGAAAGCAATTGTTTACCATTTGCATTAATATATACTCTTTGTATAATCTTAAATTCGTATGTGAACTAGGCAATAAATCCTTAGGAACCACTTGTGAATCCCCAACTCTACTATTCAAGTCACCGATTAGATAAATTTAGATTCAGGAAAACTATCAAGAACCATTTGCAATTCTTCAAAATCATGACTCCAATTATTAAAATTTAAATACACTGGTACAATGTAGTAATGGTTATTATATAGAGTCATTTTCTCCAACATGAGTATGAAGGAGAGTATTAAATTTAACATGATTATTTTTCATCAACAATTTACTAATACTTCACTAGCACGACCAAATTTTGTTTTTTTAACAGCTGGCACCCAGATAATCTTTGAACCGATCTTTAAATATTAAAAAATACTTATAAAAGTTTCATACAAAAAAAAAATTTTATACTTGCGCAAATATACAAAGAAATATGAATTGTATAATTTATTCTTTAAATTCCATATATTATAAGCAACGATACTAAAATAATTAACTGGGTTTCCTTACTTCCTACTTAATTTGTTGAAGAGCCGGAATTACTGCGGGCACGAAAAAGTTCTTTAAGCGTGTTTGAAGAAACTGATTGGGATGGCATATAAATTATGCCATTAAAAAATATAACATTATTCTGCCTCCGTGTAGATTCAATAATTTTTTGTTGTTTGGTAATGATAGTTTTAAGTTCTATATTTTCTTTCAAAACGTGGTATTTTTTTTCTTGCTCTTCAAACTTTAAAGTTATATTTAAATTTGATATTTCTTTTTTTATTATTTCTTTCAAATCAGCTTTAATATCCGTTTTAAAACTTTCAAAAAGCTCAATTAATTCACTCTTATCCATAGCCATATAAAAATATGCAAATGAAAATTTTATTAAATAGAATAAAGTCAATATGATTGAGTTTTGCGTGTAATAAAGTAACCGCACGTCTGTAATATAGCGGTTACTAGATTATCTTCTATGCTGACCACCAATATTCCCTCATTACAATATTATTATTACAAATAATACATGAACATACAAACTCAAATGAGCAGTTAGTATTTACTACTATTCTTATCGCCAATGACATATACACCCCACCAGTACATACGCTAGAATTTGTTAATCTTGGCTATTTTATTGTAGCAATTAATTCTAATTAATTACATGCAAACGGTGCGATAGAAAATCTTGAAATTTCTCACATTTACAGCTGTCACTGTAATTTTAAAACTCACCGATTTTCAGCACTCGATTCGACCTAGAACTTAGCAAATTCGAAAGTTAATAACACACACGATGTGCACACTGTAACAGTCCAGAGATTACTCCCTTTAAGAGGATTAAAAAGGCGGTGCTAGGGAGGGGAGAGATTAGATGTATTAAAGACTATCTGTTAAGGTGGTGCATTCGTATAAAATAAAATAAAAAATACCTTGGAAAAAATGTTGCACCATGTTTATTCACGCTGGTTCAGCCAGCTAGATATATATATAATTTTTATAAGTATGTTTTATTATTTATATATATTTTATGCATTTGTGTTATTATTAAATATTTTCTCCCAGTATTTTAAATATGTATACAATAATTTTATTTAGTTTTCCCTTACGCTTGCGTCTAGCGCACTCGTTTTTGATGAGGAAATTCAGGGTTCGATTCCCGTGTGGACGGAAGTGTTGAACCAGCATCCTGAGAAAAAGTAAGGAGCTACAGCTAACTTGGTAGCGAAGGACAAAGCTAAAAAAAGGCGGTCGGAACCGCGGCGTGACCACACGCTCCCCATCTGTTAAGTCTTGGTCTGCGTGGGATGTTGCGCCAAGGGATTTTTTAATTTTTTTTTGTTCGTGCTTCTCCAATTTAGGAACCCTCGTTTTAAATGGCCATCTCGATATATTGCCCTTCTGTATTAAGTATGCTAAGGATGGCAAGTTTGAAGTGAATCTGTCTATCAAAAGAGAGAAAATGCGTTAAGAGAAAGTGTTTCTCAACATTTTTTGCCCAGTCCGTACATACCTGCTAATGAATGATCTGAATCTACTTACGTATTATTGGAGGGCATTGAGTTATGCTTGCTAACAATTACAGTAGGGTTCATAGTTGGTTGCTGTTGTTGATTACTACAGGAAGTTATTAGTTTTATACCACCGCTTTCATTATTGCACATTTGTGGAGCTCCAACTGTTGCAATTCTCTTGCCAGGATCATCTAATATATTAAAGTCATTTATTAAAAAACTGTTACATAAATTGAAGTTAATTGACTTAGTTTAATTTTACAAGGAAAGAAATGTAATTGTAAACTTAACTTTATCTAAAACATAACATGTAGTATGAACAAAAATGTGATTTAAAAATCCAATCTAGATTAAATACGTTATATTTTGATGTTTAATGCAATAAAGTTTAAAGCAGAGTAAGATTTTGGTACAAATTAAACTTTCTTGAAAAAATACAATATAAAAGAATTATTTCGAATATGCCACAAGATTTGTTCGAACTTCTATCGGACCTGTAGATTGTATTTACATGTATGATTTAGCAATCACTGTGAATCAGTCTGCTCAGAAAATAGTAGATGAATCTGTGAATTTTCAGTAGTTGAGCGATTTTAACTTGCTAATAAAGTTTAAAATTATGGTGCAATTGTTGATTTGTGTTTTAAAACGTAGTTGTTTTGTTTAATGCTTTTTTTTACTTTCTCTTACTCCTAAGTAAGAGTACTAAATTTGCTCTCTACAAATCTATGTTATCACACTGTTTGAAAAACGCATCCTGAGATGGGCGAACGCCCGAAACCGTTTAATGACCATAAAAAAAAAAACAGGCTATCACGGAAAATATCACTGATGCTTTCCAGCACTGCGGAACCAACCACAACAAATATGTATGTTGTGAACAGCATAGCTCAAAAACGACGAATCACAGAAAGTCCAAACTTGAAATTTCGTTTAGGTATCACCCATGGGATCTGACAGTAAGTTATGTGTCAAAATTCCTCCACCGGAAGTACCACTTTACTGAATGAAATACCACTTTTTTGCGATTTTCTCGAAAACGGTTCCAACTATTTTTTTAATCTTGGTACATCAACTACATAAACAAAGAGCTACAACTTTAATTTAAAACATTTCTCCAGGAAAATTCATTTAAGGGCACTTATAGGGGAGGGGTAGGTTAGGTTTTCCTCTAAAGTAATGTTTCAGTTTATTATCCAATTCTGGCATCTAAATAATTTTAATTAGAATTAAATGTGTTGTTGGAATTCCGAGTTTTGAAAAATTGGATGACCGGAAGTTCGTTTTTACTGAAATATATTTTTCAGTTTTTGGTATTTTCTCGAAAACGGCTCCAACGATTTTCTTGGAACTAGAGATGTGAACTACACATATAAGGACCTACTAGCATACTTGAAACATTTCTCCTGGTGAAGTCTTTTAAGGGAGCTTTTGGGGGAGGGGTGAGGTTATGTTTTTCTATAAAGTGCTATCATAGTTGATTATACATTTCTACCATCCATACAAAATTAATTAGAAATATATAGATGGCCAAAATTCCGAGTTTCAAAAAAATTAGTAAACCGGAAGTGCGCTCTTACCGAACATGTTTTTCAGTTTTCGACGAACTCCAACGAATTTCATCGAATTTGGTACTCAAACTCTAAAATTTGTCAATTACAATTCTGAAAACTGGAATAAGAGAAAGTTGTTTGAGTGTTTCACAACAGTTTTTTTTATATATTTATTTTGTTGAATTCGAAAACTAACTGAGATGTTTTGACAATGGCGGTGCCTTTACCTACTCAAAGACAAGCGGAAACCTAGCAGCAGTGGCAGCCATTGCTTATTTCCCTCCATCTAACAAAATAAAATAAGCCAAAAAATCTGCGTGACTGTGTGACTGCAGAAAACAGATATACTGTGTTCGTCTGAGAAGTGAAATCTTTTCGTGTTAAACGATATTTGTTTTGTGTTAAAAGAAGAAAATGTATGAAATTACGTAGTATTTTGTCGGGACCGCAGTATGATTTCGTGTTAACCAACTTTTCATGTTAAACGTTCTTCACTATAGATATATATATTTGAGATAATGCATATATATTATCTCAAAAACATATTTGAGATAAAACCTAGAAACAATCTTTTATTATTATATATAAATGAATGATGTTTAAACTTACTGTGTCTAGATTGACGTTGTAAATACAAATTCTGAATATTGGTAGCATTTCCAGGTACTAATTGATACTTGATAGGTTGTTCTGTATTCCCTCCTACAGTACCTCCTCCCGTTTGAGACCATGTCTGCGGAGTTGTATGCTTTAGCAGTAAATTAGTGGGGAGATTGAAGTCTATATTCGTAGGTAGGAAGGCCAATGTAACTGGCTGACTTTGCGAAGTTTGGTATGTTGCGGTACCAGTCTTGCAATTAAGGCTTGTTGCTTTTATTTGTACTACACTTCCACTATTTCCACCACAAGAGTTTTCAATAACAGCTTGTTTGACCTGTATTAAATAAAAAAAAATCTATACCGCGTTTTATTGTGCACAATATCTATTTACAATATAGTTTTATAATATTTTTGCGTTACCAATACTATATTTTTATTTATGTTTCCATAAACTCTCCCTGATGATTCCTACTATTAGATTCCACCTATTTGCAATAACATTTCCCCAATTCTTAATGCTTAAAACCATTTTAGACCAAAACAGGTAATTTGCAAAGATCTTTATCACCTAAATTTCTTAAGAAAAAATATTTAAGTGTTTTCTTAAAAATTAGTTTAATGCGGTTATAAAACTTCAAACTTCAGATTTATATTTTCTATATTCACTTTCCGTATTTATTTAACATTTTGTTTTATGATGCCGATTGAGTTATATTTTAATTTTATAATTCATTTAGTGAACTAACCTTAGGTGAGACGGGCATTGACTTGAAAGCTCCACCTCCGGTAGGTTGAAATGCCGAAACTCCCGTGGGATTAACGGGTGAATGATATGGATAAGGTATTGTGACACTTTCTCCAGCTGAGGTCGAATGTTTCAGACCGCTTGGAGGATTGCTGCCTCCACCCTCCAATCCCGTAGAACCAAGTCTATTTAAAATTAAAAATATTGTTATTCATAGCTACCTTACTTAATGCAGTAAGTATATTTAAGCTATTTTTATAAAGAATTATTTTTGGTTTACTATTACCAATTTATAATCAAAGAATAAGTAGAAATAATCTTTCAATAACTTTTTCAAAACCAAAAAGCTAATTATATCCTTTTGAGTTTTTCTACGGAAGATGAAATAATTTCTAAAGTTGTAATTCTTAATTCTGCTTTCATGGCTTTAGGAAATCAAACGAATCTACCCTGCGAAATAGCTTTTTAGTTTAAATGAAAAAGTAGCCTTACAGTTAGTTAAAACAGAAGATAAAATAGTGTAATCATAACGGATGTGGATAATTTACATAAAACGTCCAAGGTGTAGCAATAATTCTGAATACAAAACAAGGGGTGAATATGTGAAAGACAAAATTACCTAGCCTTAATAGGTTTAGGCCTGCATGTAACATCAGAAACAACTGTTGCCGTGGAAGTCAGCGAGGGAGAATTGCTTCTGAGGTTTGATGAATTAAAACATTGTTGGTTAGACATTTCCACGTCAACAGGTTCAGTTTTTTCTTTCTTCAAATCCATCTCGTTATCATCCATACAGATTACCTAAAATCGTAGTTTCAATAAAACTACTCCAATCAATAAAATTTACATTATAAAAACCCTATAAAAATAATGCAATTTTTATATTTATTGTAAACAAATTTAAATGATCAAACACATTCTTCTAAGATGTCTCATTTCTTAACATCATTTTTATTATAATTCAAAAAGCCAATAATTTATTTAACGAGGACTGAAGGATAACAAAAACCCTAGGACATGAGAACATAAAATTACTTTCTCTTACTCTATAATCATTTGCGTTAGATTTCGAAACTGAGTTTCAACGGAAATACAATTTGAAATACATATATCATTGGTTGGATATATACAACCAACAAGTGTGAGTCTACAGAAACATTTCATTGAAGTGAACTCTCTACACTAACTTCATAAATTTGCTCTGACGATGAATGAAAATCCGAAACTGGTCAGGAACAAAACCAATATGCACGCTACGACGGATAAAGTACCGGATGTTATCCAGCATTGCGGACCCACCCACAGTTTCATAAATATAACCTGTTATATGCCTTCTATTACTACAAATGGTCCGACAAGTTGACCGTTAATAATTCCACAACAAAGGTTTACCGAAACGTTTGATGAAAATTTGTTTCGTAGATTTCTTGAGGGTTTTCATTCGACCAGTAATGTGAATTTCGGCTATCATTTATCCGAAATTATTACATCTCTACTAAGATTAATCAATTTTTTTGAACTAAGGTTTGATGTTTAGTGAGTCAATGACAGAATAACTTGAAATTTTTAGGTTGTAAAGCCTGAAATGTAGCTTTTGGAGATGACACGGTTATAAACCAAAATAATTTAAGGTTCCCCAGCTTAGTATTTGTATGATCAGAAATTCTTTGCTTCTAGTATGCTCCTCTTGATCAAAGTCATATTGTCACAAAGCAACATTAGCAAACAAGCCCGTTTCTCTTAAATTTCAATGAATTGTACCGAATGCCCAGCGATCTATTCTTCATTTGAAAAAGACATTTCTATTTTACTTATTGAGTAGATAAATAGCAAACAACATAATCAAGTAAAAATAAAAGATGGAGAGTAATTGTCAATTATCACTTGAAAGCACATGAGGTTTAATGAAACAAAAATACTTTATTTACAATTAAATTTACATCATCTTGACACTTTTCATGCAGCTTTTGCAACTACAGAAGACCATTTTGAACAGATTTGATAAAATAACTTGTTAAATATAGTTCTATATAGCATCAATTTTTTACTTCCTGGCACTTGTAAGAAGAAATATAGCGATCTTTCAAATTTTTCGACATCGAGTCTTTCTCGGGAATACACATTTTGAAGTCCTCTCCATCTAAAACACTGGTTTTTAGATACTGGTCTTTGTCTCCCCTTTGGAGAATGTTTTTTTAGTCCTAAATTTGAATAATAGTTATGTATCTCGTCAGAGTCACTACACACTCACACACATCCACACACCTACACACACACACAAACATGTGCAGGTTATATTTAGTGGTGGGTCTATGTTCAAGGTACCAAAATAAGGAAAATCAAAGGTCATATCAAATCGCTCCCACACGGAGGTTCCAGGTTTGAGTACAGGTGTGCTGCCCTTAGATGTTTTCCTTCTTAGCAGCCTCTACAGTTCACTGTGCGGTGAAGGACAGTGTTGCCTGTAAAGAGAGAACACTGTCCGGAGGCCAACAGTGCACTGAAAATCTCCGGGCGCCAATGACCATAGATGCTGATGGCCTTTAAATAAATTTAAAAAAAAAAAAAAAAAAAAAAAAAAAAAAAGTCTCAGATCATATTATTCATGAATATGTCAACCATATTATTTTTCCATTGCGAGAGCACTTGTTGTTAGATTGAGATTCCTGCAGGGATGTTAAATCACTGAAAAAAGTTGGTAGTGCACTAACTACTAACTAAGGAGATGACTCAATATGTCTGTATATTTGTAACCTTCGAAATTAAAGAATGTTCCGCTATATAGATAATATCTTCTGAGATCCATTTAAAAACGGTTACAGTATTAAATAATAAATAATTAAACATACCATCTGATCATCATCAGAAAAGTCATCTTCATTACTATTGGCGTGCGTGGTTGCCTGTTGCTGATTCGCTTCAGTGCTTTTAGTATCCCCAGTATGGCGGCTCTAATTCATAAATTAATGCTATGATGTATAATAAACAAAGTAATATCAATAAAATTTAAACAGATGTTTTTAAAACACTATCTGTCCGAATTCCCTGTAGAATGAAATCTTTTAACTAACTCTTAAAAGTTCTGGACGGATTGCGGAACTGGAATGTGGAATACCAAAGGATGCTAAGAAAGACGGAAATATATTTAACATATGAAGAATCCTATTCCAATTAAGAAAAAGAATAAAAAGATTTCTTCCTTGGATGTCAAAATCTTAATAATGAAATAAAAATGGTGAAGCACACCAAGAAGAAGAATTTTGCAAATTTTTTCATAAGGGTTATGAAAATGGTAGATTAAACTAAAAAGGAATAGATTTTCAAAGATTAATAAATATAATTTATGAAAGGAGATTATATAAGTAGTGTAAATAACGTTAAAACTGAATAGATACCTCAACAGTGCTAGCAGTTGATCCAGACTGATGAAGTTGCAAATTCGATGATGCCGCTTCACCACCCTCATCTACTGAACCCAATTTACCTCGACCTGCCGAACCAGATGAAGATTTTCGACGATCTTTGGAACACCACTTCCATTCTGGATGGGCCTTAAAATGAGCCTCCTTTACCTAAAAGAGATAAAATGCGTGAATGTGCGACATTAGAATTGGTATAATTATCTTAGTTTTAATAGAAATGTTTAGAGTAGATGTTTATAAATATTTAAGTGGCGACTCTTCCTTGTAAATAAGGACGTATCTCTTAGAATACGAAAAACCCTAAATGAAACCTTAAAATAGGCAGAATTTACTTAACCTTCTGATGATAGGAATACAATAATAAATAATATCGATAATCTTTAGCTTCAAGTGTAGTACACCCACGAATGTTATGAAAAAGGTGTGATACTACTCGTTTAATATGTTTTGTAAAAAACAACTGTTGAGCATGAATTTAAATTTATTAGCTAGATATAAAAGCGCTGTGAGGGCCGCTGCAGAGGTGTCCACACAAAAGCCTAAATTTAGAACTTCTTCATATTTGACCACTATTATTCGGACGTAGTCGTTTAACATCACCGTCCCTGAGAAATGCGAAGAAACCAAACTAAGGAAAACTATTTCAAATCAGTTATTTTCAGAATAACACCAAATTAAAGCCTTATGCAAAAAAAGATTTAAGAGAAAGTAAATATAAAAATTATTTTATTTTGGTGTCTTCTTTTGGATCTTGATTTAATCAATTAAGAAACAGTTTCTCTGCCTAATAGTTCCTTTGATATATTTTTAACTTCCCAAGTTTTCTGGCTTGCTTAGATCATTTTCAAGAATTTCTACACCAAAATCTTTCTATGTATTTTTGTTGCTGTTTTCTAAATATTTTGTTGAAGAAACTCTTGAAAATGGTCTGAACCAGACTGAGCTTGGGAAGTTAAAAATATAATAAAAGATCTATTGACTGTTCACTTATTTGTTTAAAAAAAAAACGTACATATACAATCAAAATCTTTTACCTCTGATGCTAGCTCGTGATACTGCTGTTTTTCTTCAGGACCGAGAGCATACCACCATTCGCCAAGTATTTTTGACACTGTCCTATTATCTTGATTTGGATGTCGTTGGTGAACTACAGCCCTATGTCTCTTGGAGAAGATCATAAAAGCATTCATTGGTCGTCTGATTCGATCTTTCACCTGCAAATATCAAGTCAATATTACTTTTCAATAAGCTGATAAAAATATACACTTCAAACAACATCAAACTAGAGTTATATCACAGGAAATGCAAACGCAGCACCCAATACATCTACGCACGCACACGCAATCCAGATAAGAACTCCCTTATACACAGAAACAAAACCCCTCCCAGCAGTCAGTCAGCCAGATCAGTCTGCCGGAAGCTATCTAGATAAGTGATTTATGTTTTATCTTTGCAAACTGTGTGGCACTAAGTGTTTTCTTTTTAAAAATCATATTTGTGGCTCACATAATATAACTCTAGTTACTTTCTGTTCAACCTTCGTAGTACAATAAATTCAAATTATTGGAACACTAATAACAAAGAAACAGCTTTGTGGTTTGTAATGTAATGTGTATTAAGTACATAGTACAAGTGAGGTAACCGACCGGTGGTGGGGGAAAGGCGATATACCTATTCCTAGCGAGTTAGTAAGGCTTAGGTCGGCAAGTAGTATGCTACTGTGCTACACATTTGATAGTAATAGATATTTTAATCAGAAGTGACATCACTTATAAGTCTCCACTATTTAGCACTAAGAAGCGCAACCAGAGAAGTATTCTCAGAGACTAGTGAGTTTAGTGCTGGTGAAGGCCGAGAGTAAGACTGCGGGTGAGGGAGAGCGAAGTGAGGCAGCCGAACAAAGAAGACTTTTCTTTAACACTTGCAGAATTATGAAAGAGAGCCGTTAACATATACGAACAGATGAACTTATAGTACGCATTTTCTATGAGGGGTTTTGTTTAATTAAATGTTGGGACAAGATTATTATTTTTCTGTCAGTAAAGCCTGTATATGTAAATAGAAGGAAGCAGGAAAAGAGTAAAGTTAGCGAATTAAGTATTTATCACAGTTGTAGCGTAGAGAATATATATATATATATTATGTGTGTGTATGTGTGTGTGTGTATGTCGGTCAGTAAAGTTAGCTTGTACTCTATTGGTTATGGTTTTAGTTATAAGTCAGCATAGTCATGTTTATTTTCATTTAGACATTTCTGTGTTTATTTGTATTGTATATAATAAATTTTGTACTTTGCCTTATTAGTTGTCCGTCCTTTCCCCTCCTACCTCGTACTAAGAGATTACAATAATACCACTTCAAATGAAGTTTAATGGTGAATAAATGAATGAGTTCATGAATTGAAAATTCAAGCGGAATTATAAATTATACGTTGCATGGTTACTAACGTTATAGAGGTATATCACATTATCTTTAATGATATGTCGCTCATGTTTTCTTAGCTCGAAAAGGCTGAGAATTTGTTAAAAACCTGGAAAATTCGAACCTTAATCCAATACAATAATTGGGACACTACTGGATGGAACCTTAGGCGTAATTACATACTCTCGCATAGTTAGCCACTTTTTCAGAATCTTCTCCAAGTATCTCAGCCTAACAGTCCTAACTGGCATCTCAACATACGCAATACTATAAATGAGTTGAGTTTATGCTGCTAACTTTAGCTCATAACCACTAATTTCTTGGTTCTTGCACTAATACTTTACACATTGTTCCTTTCACAAATGACAACATTCTAGAATATGTGGGTGGGTCCGCAATGCTGGATAAAATCTGGTATTTGATTGGTCTTAGCATGCATATTTATTTTATTCCTGGTCGGTTTCGGATTTTCATCCATCGTCAGAGTAAATCTAATCAATTTTGTGCTGAGAGTTCACTTCAACGCAATGTTTCGGTACACTCCAACATAGCGTAGAAGTAAACTCTCTGCACGAAATTGATTAATTTTCTCTGATGATGGATGGAAATCAGAAACGTTCAGGAATAAAATAAATATGCATGCTACGACAGATAAAATACCAGATGAAATTCCATTAGCAAACTTAACCTATGGAGCAAAATGGATCTTTTGGGTCGCAATGGATTTGGATTTAGTCGCATACTTTTCACATCAACACTATTTATTTCCTAAACTTCTCAAAAAGGAGCAGCGATACAAAACGTGTCTTAATCATGGAATACGACGTTTCTAACTCTTTCGAATGGGAGAATTTGTCAGAGTAAGAGCAGGCATCGCCGGCTATCGCTAAAAATTGCGTTTAGAATGGTGCTGACAAGCTCAATGCAAACTCCTTTTTAAACAAAGGCAATAAAAGTCAGTTGTTCAATGAAAAAGAAAATTATATTACTATCAAAGTTTCATTAGAAAAACAAGTTGAGAAAATTTTGTTTAGCAGTTATGTTTTACAGATCTCGCCTTAAAATTTTATACAAAATACCCCAAAATTATATCCAAAATTAAAAAAAATTAAACTAACTTTAAGAGGTGATTGTGGCTCTTTATTACTGCTTCCTACACCCGAACTCTGTAATGAACTTAAAGACTGAGTTCTCCTCTTGCCCGCAACAGAAGATCCAGTACCTTGCGTATTTCCACCACTATTTGTACCACTTGTTACTGTTTCTTCCCTTACTGGTTCAAACACATCATCCTCCTCGTCATCGTCTTGACTGGTTGTTGCACCGGTTCTTCCACTGATACTCAAAAAATGATGGTGGTGGTGATGTCCTCCTACCGTCTCTGTAGGAACAGGCGGGGCAGATAGTGGTGGTGAAAGCAAAGGAGGAGTAAGAGGAGGAGAATTACCTCCATCTAATAAAGGAACAAGACTTTCCCATGGATAAACCGTCATCCCTTGGGAAGAATTCACACCTGTAAAAAAAATCATAAAATCAACTGGTTAGTGCATATGCAGCGATCATGTAAATGATCGCTTAAAAATATATACATATTTTTTTTAAATGCTTTTTAGGCTCTAACAACTTGGAATTTAAATGGTGTGATACACTCATACAACTTTCTCTTACTCCAGTTTTCAAAATTGTGACTGACAAATTTTACAGTTAGTATACCAAATTTAATGAAATTCGTCGGTGTTTTTATGGAGAAAATCGCAAAAATTGATAAACTGTTCAGTAAAAACTCACTTCGGGTTTACTTATTTTCTTAAAACTCGGAAATTTGGTAATCTATTTAATTTCGTTTGGGTGGTAGATTTGTAGCACTTTAGAGAAATACATAACCCCACCCCTCTCCCAAAAACCCCCTTAAATAACTTTACCAGAAAAAAGGTTACAAATAAAAGTTGTAGCTTTTTATACTCGTATGTGTAGTTCACATTCATAAGTTTAAATAAAATAGTTGGAGTCGTTTTAAAGAAAATAGTAGAAAACTGAAAAATACTTCCCAGTAAAAATGCACTTCTGGTCATCCGATTTTTTCTAAAGTCGGAATTTCAACAACATATTTATTTCTAATTAATATTATTTAGATGACAGAATTGTGTAATAAACTGAAATAGCAGTTTAGAGGAAGCCGTACCTTCCCACCCACTCCTAAACACCTTATTAAATTAATTCCACCAAAAGTACCCTTAAATGAATTTTCCCGGAGAAATCTTCAAATAAAAGTTGTACTCTTTGTATATGTACTTGTTATGCCAAGTTTCAAGACAATCGCAAAAAAAAAAACATTCAGTAAAGTTGTACTTCCGGTAGAGGAATTTTGACAGATAACCTTGTCGGATCCCAAGGAGATACCTAAACGGAATATTTTGGTACCAAATATATGTATTTATAGAGAGAGAGAAAGAAAGAACGAAACCTTTTTTTTATTCTGGGAGTAGCTCCCACATATACCCATAAGAATACAATATAAATAAAGTATAATACAATGCAAAAGTATCAATCTAGCATTCAGTGTAAAGCGTATTTGAAAAACACAATTTCGTTTTGATAATGGTTATATATATGAATAATCTTACCAACTGATCCATTGCCATGTGGAGGAGGCGGAGGAGGCCTGTGATCATCTGATTTATGCTGCTGTAGAGGTAACACTGGTAATAATTCTGTGGGGTTGACTATCACATGTTGATACATATTAGATGCTTTGTTAGTGTTATTATTATTATGCTGTCCTTGTTGTTGTCCTCCAACAAGTAATCTCTGTTCACTATTGGTACTGAGCTGCTGTTCCCTATCCTGTTGTTGAGGCGGTGACGGCGCTTGTTGGGCAAGGGTAGTGGACATACTCACACTTTCATTCTGGTATTTACCCATCTATAAAAATTATCAGAAATTTAATTAAAAAAAAGTATTAAATATTAACAATAATTTTAAATGAACTAATTATTATTTATGAAATGAAAATCCACACTTTAATATGCAAGAATTTCTAAATGATTTAAATAATTTAATGCTTTACTTTAGGAGGAACATTTGGAAATTAAAGAACATTCCCGCATTTAGTCCGGCACCTACTGCCGTGGACCTGTTCATACGCTGCTTTCTCTTCACAGCTCTGGACATTGTTCAAACATTATATTAATTATAAATCATTGTTCTGTTGAATTCATTATCCTCTTTTGCTTCGATATAGAGCTGTGACGTTGAAAGCGACGATTGCAAATCCGATGTCTGTGCAAAGCGAGGCTTGATTAGATTTTTGAAAGCGAAAAACGTTTGAGCAAATGGCATTCATCTTAGATCTGTTGCGAAGATATTAGAAATGCGACTAATACTCGGAAGAGGTACAAAAAGGGACCAATATCCGGAAGGGGTGAACTCGACAAAAGATCAGGACGGATCTCTCTCATCACGAATATATCGAAGCAAAAGAGGATAATGAATTCAACAGAACAATGATTCTAATTAATATAATGTATGAACAATGTCCAGAAAAATCTCGTACACTTGTGTACGAAACGTCATATTGGTTGACTCGTCAGGCGACCTTATGGTACGACGCGGAGGGAATACTTCAACTGTTAAGGGGGTTTAACAAGTACCTAAATATCTCAAGGCCACGATGTCAGTCTTAGATGAAATATGTGGATGACAAAACTATTTATTCTACATCTGTAGCTTTATGCAAAACGTTCTTTACTTTTCGATGACGCTCGTAAATTTTGATTAACAGTATTTATACGCATATACAAAAAACTGAGTACACTGCAATATACTTCTGTTGGAGGACATCATTTTATAAATAGAAGTCTCACTAAGGGTCGATAACAAACACTATTGCCTTAGATCAATGATGCACCATACGACAAATTTGAGTTGCCTCTTGGTTTCATCTTTAAGAAGTTAGCAACTCCTAGTAGGCTATATTGGTGTAGTTGAGTCTTTATGCGGTTTCATTGAAGTGATTAATTCTAATTGTATGCATATGTATCTAATCAGGGGATCGATAGCTATTCCGGCAACGAAGTTAAGAAATGTTTGTATGACACCAAGAAAATGATCAATTATTTTCCTCAGGATAAAGGAGAGATTCTGTGGTATAAGGAATAAACAATTCAATAAATGTTATACTAGAAAGAATAAACAAATAATTGATAATTTAAGCTGCGCAAGGACCGCAGTGAGAGCAGCAAAAAAAAAATTCTTTTCAATCTAAACTAGTATTTAACTAAAACTTTAATCGTACAGACTGAAATGTTGAAAACAAATGAATTAATGTTGTCTTTGGACTAATGAGTCTATAAATCGAAAAAATTATGTAACCAGATCATTAAATTATAATATAACAAACCTGATGTAAAACGCTGTGCTTATCACTATGTAGTTGCTGCAACGAAGAATTGGTAGTATCTCTTCTAATAACTGTTTCTTGTAGTTGATGAGGAGGTGGTACACTATTTCCACTGACTCTCTGTATCATTTGCCTATCTTCAGCTATTTTTAATACCCTAAGATTGGAAGTCTGTTCTTGAACATCAGTTGCTTGTTGATGTTCTTCAGTGATTTTAAGAAGTTCATCAGGTCCTGCGCCATGTATCTGCTGGAATATTAAATAAAAATAAAAAAATCATTCAAAAAGAAAATAAAATAGGATACTTCTGTATTCATAAGTCGGGTTAAGCTAATTTTAAAATCTCACAAGGTGAAAAATTTTCCGATCTGTTAAGGCGAACCATACACAGGTAGCAAACAGTTGTGCAAAAAATAAGTAATACAGTTTGTGAACAACAGTTTATAAAAATGTTAGTTTACAAACTATAATTATTTACAAAACTATTATTATTATTTATTAATTAATAATAAGTTTGGAAAAAAGAAAAGAGTGTTTTATAGTTCTAGATGAATCATAAAACATATTTCATGGGCCAGCGTCAAAGAAAAAAATGGGTTTAAAATTTTATGATGGGTTAAAAAAAGCAAACGAAGTTTCAGAAGCGGCTTAAAAACTTTACAAGAATTTTCACCAGATTTTCAATAATTGAAAATCTGATTGGAGCCAAAGTTACTCGCAATGCGCTATTTCTTTTCATATTTATATATATATAAAAGGCTATCATTGTGATATAATAAAAATAACAGTAACTTCATATCATTAGCTTTTTAAGACCTGTGCAAGTTTCCATCATTAATATTTAATTCTTTAACTGAATTGCCCATTGCTGGGATATCTTTTGTTGTCGAACATTGGTAAAGGAGGTAAGAGATAAGATATCACATCTTCACCACCGGGACTCAACCTAACTACACTATGCTTGATGTATTACGATTTCTAATTGCTCAACACTATAAATCTAAAACATTCTATTTTCTACTCATCACCCTACGGTGATGAGTTGCGCAATTTTCTCCAGAACTTCCAACTGATAACTTACTTCTTGAGTAGAATTGGTCATTAGTGCTTGTTGCAATATGTAACCATGTGTTGTTGTAGCGTCAGTGGATGGAGGTGAAGGACTTTCCACTTTCCAAGCTATATGTGGCCCACCTAACTGTTGTTGTTGCTGCTGCTGCTGCTGCTGTTGTTGTTGTTGAGGATTGGGAGATATTCTAATCACACTAGTGGCCAATCCGCTACTTGTTTCTTCTTCCAAATGGTGTTGGGACTGTTGATGAACAATCAACGTCGCAGGACGAACTAGTTCAGGTCTGAAACAATTGGCAGGCTTATATTGTATTCACTTTTTTATTTATTAAGGGGGGGTCTACATCGACTGCTCTAGTCATTAGCCCTCTTTATGTTTATTATTCTGAATTTCTCTTGTATTATTCAACATTCATAAATATAACAAATTCAAAGTTCAACTTTTATCTAGAAATAAAAATATTCTAAGAAGAAAATAATTAAGAATGTTATAAAACTAGAAATAAGAAAGTACTAAAACATAATAACTGATGCAGGCAAGAGTGTTGGAAGGAATATGAGAGGGGAAAAAGAATAATGATATGATGATATATACCTAATGACATGTTGACTATTGTAGGCCGTGCCTACCATGAAATGAGGTACAGGCGATGGCCTCTGTTGTACAGTTTGGTGGTGTCGTTGGTGTAGACTTGTTATAGGTAAGAAGACATTCTGAACAGAACCAACAGTCACAGGAGACCGCAGTGAACCTCCGAGAGATGTTGAAGACGGAGATCTAGTACCTCTACTGTTACTGCCATTCCCTTGAAGATGGTGTAAGTGATGCTGGCTGGTTGGAGAGTAACCAGGAGTAGCAGTGCGAGAACCAGTACCCAGAGATACTAGAAGCAACAGAGAATAACTATAAGAAGAACTGAATGCAATTTAACCAATTCAAGTAAATGAACTGAGGACGCTTTCATATAAGTTCAACTAATAATGGAAAGATTACCATTATTAATCATAATGATTTTATTTATCAATGTATTTATTTACGAGCAATGCCCATTTTTACAAATGAAATATTTATTAATTAAATACAGTGTGAAATATCATTTTATTAAAAAGTCATACAAGTTTCAGAATGAAAAATAATATCCTTATGACTTACACATCAACTGTTTCTTCTGAATGATCGTGGCAATATATTTTTCATGATTTCATTATTAACTACATTTATCATGTATATTAGTAAGTTATATTGGTAAGTACTATTGCGTAAGTTCCTTATGAAAAATAGGATATTTAAATTAAGTGATCCTGCCGAAAAATGAATAGAATTGTTGTGGTTGGGTCCACAGAGCTTTAAAATATCAGAAATTTTTTCGTGATTGCCTGCTTCATTTTGTGATCATCGGCTGTTTTCGGGCGCACAACATCAGCAAGTCTTGATTAACAGTTGATAACACAGACTTGCACAGAGTAAATCAGTCACATTCACACAATGAAATAGGCATTCACACTCTAATGAATATTATCATATGTTCAATGGCAATCGAGATGGGCTATTATCGATAGAAGGTCAACCCTACATGATTGTAGTGGCGGCATTATTATGCATAGAATTTTTACAGTTATTATACATGTTTTTGTATGTTAACTTGTGGAGCCAAAGGTTTGAGGGAGTATTCGTACTCACATACGGTGAAACTTCCCTATGTTTCTCGAGACAGCTATTCCGTCGCGGAACCTCATTCTAGCCCATCCAACGCGTCCTCGTCGCTGGCTCCGGAAACATCTGCGCTCCACTTTGTGGAAGCGTGGGTGGCTGAGTTGGAGGGTGAACGCAGAGGGTAGCCTTCGGGCTATTTGGGAACCTAGCACTCCCACGTACCTCAGCTACAATTACAGACTAACAAGTGCAGTGGTTTTCCCATTAGGAGTGTGAGTTGGTGGAGACTTTTCTGCCCTCTGTTTGGGTCGCCATAATTTATGTGCGGCCTGAATCTCTTGCAGCGAATTCTTTTGCTGCGGAGCCTCCGTGGGAATTCATATTGCATCACTTACACCTAAACGCCTTAACATTATACACTTACATAGTTACAGTCTTACACGCCAGTGGCACGTGCTGGTGCCACCCACATGTTTGCCGTGTGTGGATACCTGTGTCGTGGGGGAGGGAAGTCCTGGTGGTTGAGGATGCAGGTTCTCGCTGGAGGCAAGTTTCCTCGGCGTGCCTTGCAGTCCAACACACCACTTTGGTTCCTGACTCCACTAAACAGGCGGCCAGAGCCTAACCCAGCTCTGGTCAATCGGCTAGCGTAAAGAACGCATGGGTGAGCTCCCGGGTATTGTGGGCCATGGCTCACAATCCCTGGGCGCTATATCTCTAGGGTAGCTCTGGCGCTTCTTCAAAGCGTCCCAAATTGTGAGGCTCCGTGGAGGGTGGAGAGCTCTGGAGATGAATTTTTAATTTTATTTATTATATGTTTTTAATTTTAAATTCGTCAGCCGGGGGCCCCTTAGAGGAGGGGGCCACCGGTGGTGGGGGTAATTCCTCTGTACATCCAGAGTCGGGTGACCAGGGCCTGGATGCACTAATGGGTGGGAATCTGGAAAAATATCCAGAGGCAGGGAAGGCTTGCTCTGGAGGAGAACGTGTCAGGAGGAGCCGCGGAGGACTTGTCCTCCTGCGGCAATTTCTGAAACGTGGTCAAAGGAAAAAGGAAAGATATGTAAGGCAGGTATTTTTATTTTTATTTATTTATTTATATTTATTTGTTTGTTTATTTATTTATTTATATTTATCTATTTGTCTATTTATTTATTTAAATTTATTTATTTTATTATTATTTGTTTATTTATTTATTTTATTATTATTCATTTATTTTTGTTCCTGCCTGCTATCAAGTTTGTCAGAAGTTCCATTTCTTACATTAGTTGACTTATTACTATGATTGACAGGGTAGAAATGGTTCAGGTTAACTTGCAGCATAGCAAAGATGCAACGGCTAACTTATGCCGTTGTATTGCTAAGTTGCATACATATTTTATTCTAATTCAAGAACCTTATGCCTTTAAAGGTTTGGTTCGAGGATTGAGTGTGGTTGATGGCAGACTGTTCGTGGCGGATGGCGGGGACATTCCTAGGGCATGTATTCTTGCCAGTCGGAGTGTCGACGCTGTCCTGCTTCGACAGTTCTGCTCTCGGGACTTGGTGGCGGTGAGGGTTGGACTGGGGGTTGGTGGGCGTCGTCGCGACGTAGTTGTGGCTTCGGCTTACTTCCCCTATGATGGCCCCTCTCCTCCTCCTCAGGAGTTCATGGGTTTGGTTCGGTATTCGGAGACCAATGACATACCTATTATAATAGGATGTGACGCGAATGCACATCATGTTGTCTGGGGCAGCAGCGACACCAATGGTAGGGGTCGCGCTCTCATGGATTTCCTGGTGGGCACGCGATTAGAGGTCCTGAATAGGGGTACTGAACCCACTTTTGTTACTAGGATTAGAAGACAGGTTATTGATATTTCCCTTGCTTCTAGGAATTTTAGTGGTCTGATTAAGGATTGGAGGGTGAGTCCTGAGGCTTCCATCTCCGATCACAGGATGATTAGGTTTAGTCTGGGGATTGATCCAATTACCCTGGCTAGTTATAGGAATCCTAGGAGGGCGGATTGGGGTTTATATTCTAGAATTATTGAAGATAAACTGACTATCCAATCAGAAGCCCCTGATGGCATAGAGGAATTGGAAAGGGAGGCTGGTATTCTTCATGAACACATTAGATCCTCATTCGAGGAGTCTTGTCCTCCCAAGGTGGTTAAGGATAGTAAGAATCCCTGGGGTCTTCTTCGTTGGAAAAACTAAGGAGACAGGTAAGGGGCTCATACAGGAAGGCTGTCCTTGCTGATTCTTCGGAATCATGGGATAGTTATAACAGTATTAAAAGAGCATATAAATATGCTCTGAGGAGAGCCAAGAGGAATTCCTGGAGATCCTTTTGTGAGGATATAAATTCGTTCCAGGAATCATCTAGATTGGTACGGATTCTTAGTAAGGATAGGGACAGTCAGTTAGGTACCCTACGATACCCTGATGGTTCCTTTACAGGGGGGGAAGGGGAGACACTGCAGCTTTTGCTTGATACTCACTTCCCGGATAATATTGGTTTAAATGCTGCTTCGTCTTTGGTGGGTGGTAGGAGATGGGACCTTGAAGATGTATCCACCTTAGATGAGGTTGTCACACATGATAGAGTTAGTTGGGCAGTACAAAGTTTCTCACCTTTCAAGTCACCTGGACCGGACGGGATTTATCCTTGTCTGTTGCAAAAGGGTGGGGACGTGCTGACGAAGGTATTGTTAAGATTGTTTAAAGGATGTTTGATGTTTGGTTATGTACCAACATTATGGAGAGAAGTAAGGGTAGTCTTTATTCCCAAGCCGGGAAGAAATGACTACTCCGACCCCAAGGCATTTAGACCCATTAGTCTTATGTCTTTCCTCTTGAAAACTTTGGAAAGGTTGGTGGATAGGTATATTACTGATGGCCCATTAAGGGATCATCCACTCCATCCTAACCAACATGCTTATATTGTGGGTAAGTCGACAGAGACTGCATTACATTGTCTCGTCGGAAGGATAGAATCTGCTTTGGAAATAAAAGAATATGCCATAGGGTGTTTCTTTGATGTTGAGGGGGCATTTGACAGAGTATCGTTTGATGCTCTGAACGATGCCTTGGTACGAAAAGGTATACATCCCGTCTTAATCAATTGGATAGGTGTCTATCTTAGGAGTAGGGTTATACAGGTTTCCCTTGGCGGGCGCACCATGATAGTACAAGTGGGGAGAGGTTGCCCTCAAGGGGGTTGTCTCTCACCTAAGTTGTGGTGCGTCGTCATGGATGACCTTTTGGTTAGGATGAATTCATCGGGATTTTATGTGCAAGCATATGCCGATGATGGTGTTATTTTATTGTTAGGGCGCTGTTTGTCCACTATTTCGGACCTAATGCAAAGCGCCCTTAACATGGTGTATTGTTGGACACAGGATAAGGGTCTTTCTATTAATCCTATTAAGACCCAGGCAATTCTATTTACTCATAGAAGGAAGATAGTAGGTTTTACACCTCCTAGGTTGTTAGGTACTTCCATACAGGTTAGCAAATCAGTGAAGTTCCTTGGAGTAGTTCTCGACAGTAAATTGAACTGGTCGGAACATGTTAAGACACAACATCAAAAGGCGATAATCTCCTTTTGGCAATGTCGAAGAGTTGTAGGTAAGAACTGGGGAATCACTCCCAAGATGATGTTCTGGATTTATTGTATGGTCATTAAACCTAGATTGGTATATGCGGCTTTGGTGTGGTGGCGTCGCATTGAAACACGATCTGCTAGGCAGCTGTTGGAAGAAGTCCAACGCTTGGCTTGTCTGGCGGTGACTGGAGCGTTTCGGACGACACCGACCGCATCTATGGAGACTTTGTTAGGGATTCCACCTCTTTTTGTGGAGGTGAAAAACCAGGCAATGAAAGCCTGTTATAGAATTAAACAGGCAGGTTTTTGGCAGGGTAAGCGATATGGTCATTCTACCATTTATCGTGAGATGCTTTTAAGGATTCCCATTACAGGTTTCCCTTCTGATAGGAATTTGAAGACTTTCGACTTGGATGACCTCACAGCACTCATCCTTATGGATGAGTGCAGTGGGTTGTCGGCAGTCTAAAATGCTCATTGGGGGCCCGGACGGAGCTTTGAGTAGTGGGGTCCGATGTCTTTCACGGACCTCCCTCAGGTATCTGGTTGGATTCCTCACTGGGCATTGTGGTTTAAGGAGACATCTCTATATAATGGGACTTGTGCCTGACCCTTTTTGTAGAGTTTGTGAAACTGAGGAGGAAACACCCATGCATTTGATGACGAATTGTTTGGGTTGTGAGGAGATTAGGTTTAGAACCTTCGGCCGGAATAGGATGTCGGTAGAGGATCTTAAGCTGTGTCCTTTTAAGGTTTTGGTCCGATTTGTTCGGTCTGTTGTGAAACTTAGATGGTTAAAACCTGGGCCTGGATTTTCATTCTAGTCCCAGTGGTAGGTATTCTTTAGGGGCAGCTATATGGGCGCGAGGGGGCTTTGGATAGCGTAGGGTTTACTTCCCTCCCCTTTTGGGAATAATAATAATAATGTTAACTTGTATGGTTCTAAATATATGTTCTATTAAATTCAAGTGTCAGTTTTATATGTACAACCATACAACAAACATAATACTTACTTTAATATTCCTTAATTAGCAAAAAGTTAACATTATTATGAAACTAGTTTCAAGATGATTTTGCATCTAGAATGATAAACCAAGGATATGATCTCAAAGGTGGAGTCGGTTAGCAAATATGCTGTAGCTACAGATTCATATTTATGTCTCTAAAAGGACAAACAAAAAAGTTTACTGCCGAAACTATTCTGCCACGTAGTTTTCCTTACAAGAGAACGATGTTGGCAATTTGTAAGCGACAAAAAAGAAACAACATATTATGAATTGGATGCCATGCTCTCCACAGCGTATTACTTCATAATCACTTCAACACTAGAAAAAAACGATTTAGTTTCCTTCAGAGGATAATGCACTGCCGGCTCCGAGCAGTGTTGTCTAGCTACAGACAATACTGTCCAACACCGGACAAGTATGCTATAGAGGCTTCTAGGAAAAGAATATCTAAGGGAGCACTTCGAACCCGGGACCTCCGCGTAGGAGTCCAACGCACTACCACTAGGTAATCTCTTTCCTTAAGAAATAAGCATTTTACAATTTCTAAATTAAAAATCTAAGGATAAATAACCTCGGAAAGGGAAAAAATTAGTTTAACTAGAAATAGTATATTGCAGACTGTTTTAGGGGATTATTGCACTACGACCTGAAAGATCTACTGTACCCTGGAGCCTTCTCACTGCACTGCCGGCCTCCAAGCAGTGTCTCTAGCTACAGACAACACTGCCCATCACCGGACTGTGAGTTGTAGAGGCTCATAGGAAGAGAAAATCTAAGGACAGCAAGCTAGATTCAAACCCGGGACCTCCGCGTTGCTAGTCCAGCACGCTACCACTGAGCTTATCTCTTCCTTCTCCCTTGGCTTAGGCCAATTAATTAGGGATGAAAAGCCTAATTTATGTACGACTTGTCCTTATCTGTAAACAGTAGGGTGTATGTAATTTAAGTGTACTGTTCTGACGAAGTGCGTGGATTACTGAGCTGTGCTAACCCGTGGAGTCACTACTCCCCAAGTAACTGCATGCAACAGATACCCCTTGCGGGCAACTAGAAATTACTCTTCATTAATAAGTTACCAGAAAGGCTAAGTGATATCATAGATTAAAGTCTCTTATAATAAATAATTAAAAAAAAAGTGTATGAGTCCTATTTCGACTTTAAAATTAAAATCAAGACAAAAGTCAAATCTATCATGAATCATGCATTATTATTATTATCATTATTATTATTAATAGCAGTAGAATTAGTATTCGTCTATGGAGAGGACCAACCCTACGCTATACAAAGCCCCACAGAATCAATATAGCCCCAAAAGATTCAGGCAATAATCTAAACCTTTATTAGTAACTATGTATATTTGATGAGATGAGACTAATTCAATTTGTTCAATTCGTTGAATAAATTAACTGTTCAATATCACTTATTGTTAAATAATAAATAATAATATATGAATTTAAACTTTTATTGAAAGAAAAATTCGATTAGGTATCTTCCCATCTATAACTAATTTATGAAAAGTTACTTTTTCTTTTCATGTTTTGTATCTGCAAAAAATAAAACACTATTATTTAAAAACACTATTACCTAAAAAAGAAGAGACAATTATTAAATAAGTTTTAATTAGATGTGGAATATTTTAAAGATGACGAAAAAGTGGTTATGAAGAAGGGACAAGACGGTCCTTCTAGCTCTGCGGACTTTACCAGAACAATTATATCATTATTCGGGAAGATCACTTAATTAATATACTATTTTTCATAGGTACTTATCCAATAGAACTTACTCTTACTTAACTGAATGATGAATGATAAATACTGGAAATAATATACGCTTTACAATAATTTGTTATTTTCGACAGCGTTGCCGGCTACATATTAATTCATTGCAGTTATATGTTCGCACTTTCATTAAGATGAGACATGAAACAGTCATAGTATAGATTTTTCGTTTGCAATCTTCTGTCGATGTTAACATTAGAAGTTACGAACGACTAAGAATTTAATGGGCTAAATGTCACCTAGCATATTGGCAGCTTCGGTTTCTTCTAGATCAAACTGACCAGTCATTCGTCTCTCTACATAATTGGGAGAAGTTTCAGAATCCCTGGACGTTTCTTCACCATCAGCTGTACTTCCTCCGCCACCCTTGTTCCTGGGCAAGATAAAAAAAAATGATAATTCATAGAATTCATAAACACAACTTTTAGTGCTTATTTCTATTATAAAATTACTTAAAATAATAATAATAATAAGAGTTTGCCCTGTGCTTTCGTATTGTATAGACGCGCTTCTTTTGCTCTATAGTTTTATTAAAAATTTATTGGGTCTATGGCTCATATAATTTTGAAATTTTGCACATATATTGCAATCTTGAGAAATTTTATCGAATGGTTTTCATTAAATTGGCGATTTTATAATTAAAATATATGATTAAATATTTTTATGAATTATATGGCATGTACAAAGTTCGAGAGCACTTGTGAGCGTAGTAGTAAGCTTGTGGCATGTGAAGTCGGTGGGAAGATATCCTAAGGATTAAGAAATTTTAATTAACAAGTCTAGATAGTTGTATTGTAAGAGCAGATGTCCGAAAATTACAATTTAATCTAGATATTAACTAACAACTCGATTTTATAGATACAGTCAACTGCATTTTATATGCATGAATGGTAAAAAGAAGAATATAAACCAATTTTTTATGTCAGTCTCTGAAAATAAGTCTAAAAGGTTCAAGCGTTGCAATAGTTTTCCTGAATTTGAATTATCTACTTCTGCAATGGAAACGACAATTGATAGTTCTGTAGATTTGAATATGGCGTCTTTAACGAAAAATCTGAGAAGAGGAACAGCACTGCACGTTCTGTGTCAGTGCGAGGGGCTTGTATGGCTGAGGTTTCGTCCTTTGGAGAGGAGAAGCTGACGCCTGCAAGCCTCAGCCTGATGAAGAGGACGCATCATTTATACCCTTATGAGACATTGTGTTAACCATATTATTACATATTGTCAATACATAGTGTCAATATCACATATTGACAATGAAAAATGTAAATCTTATTTTTTTATTACTTCTTATATACCCGTTTAATCACAAGCATTTGAATTTCTTAAATATGATTGGTTTATGACAAAGAGGGGCGTGGCTTGTGTGTTAGCATACGCACTTGTTGAAATGTGATCGGACCTGTTACAGATTTGGCAGCTTCAACACTATGTTGATTTTTACTTCTTAACTAAATTACTGGCTTCATTTCTAAAAAAAAAAAAAAAAACTGGAACAAACGATTGGTGGTATTGACGGCAAACGATACATGTTCTAACGAAAATGGAAAATATTTGAGAGAGTAGATATATTTGTTTGTTACGGTTCCCAAGTGTGGAGAGTGTAAACAGTTTGATGAGGTGGAGAAACTGCAATGTTCCGCCATTTAAAAATTGCTCTAACTGACCAACAATTCTCTAAACTATGCACTCTAATTGGAAACTGATAAAAAAGCCATAATTTTAGTATACCCTTAAAATTAATATAAAATGCATTTTAAAAATACTTTCAAGTACTAATGAACTAGAGAAATGATAAAATCAAAAAAAGGTTGGTTTTTAGAGTACATCTTAATTTAAAAGTAGATTGTTTATGTAATAAAAATATTCGGCCTTTATAGTATTGATATATTATAAGAACTTTACTTTGCAGGTAACAGTGCCAACTATCATCGTATTCAGATCACAAATATGATAAAGACATTTTTAAATGATAAAAATAAAATGTAAAATCTCTTATTTAAAACTAAATATGAACTTTCGAATTTAAATTGTCAGTTATGGAGAGTAAATATTACTAACAATTCTACAAAGTAATGAAGTTGAAAATATTATTCGCTAAAAGGGCTCTGTCCGAATTCTGTCTGAATACACACAGTAATTTGGTATGGAACAACTGGATGGACATTATATAAGCACAGATATCTTAAGGTAACTGGCATTTCGAAACTCGGCGCCTCCAAGGAGGTTCAGTACTTAGACCTCAGCTGGGCCCATTTTGCACAACTGGCATTTACTATATCTCTTTCTGCAAGATACCTCATTATATAAATTTCCTAACAATAATAAATGTAATTATATTATGCTAAATTTTATACTAATTGTAGTAACTAGTAAATTCAGATTTTGATAATGTATTTCAATTATTACTATTATATCTTTTATATTCTCCTTATTTATTTACTTATTTTTTGTTCCAAAGACAGTGAATTTGTACTTTTTATGAAAGCTTTATAGCTATATCTATTTGGCTTCCTCTTATTTTTTAGTTTATTTTAATGGTTTATACGTGAGTTTAAAAAGATCTTGCCTAACTAAGCAGAGGCTTACTGCCATTGACGAAAGATGGATTTAGTTTTTCATTTTACTTTTTGTAACTTTATAAACATCTTAATCAACATCCTTGTTCTATTCTAATAATAATGATGCGATTAATAATGATTAATTAGAAAATGCATCAGATCCTATTAATAAGTATCCTAAACAATTGCAAAATATGTAAGGATAAATAAGAAGTAGATGAACATCCTACCTATTAAAATTGGCCTGTAATAAAGATTTGGATCCTTTCAATCCAAGATGCCTACTGCAATAGCCTCTCCGTTGTGATTCCTTGGTACAACCGTCTTTGGAACAAAGTCTCCTCCATTGTTTTCCATTGAATTTCTTTCTAATACCACTTGGAGTAGACACAACATCACCTTTTTTGTACTTATGCGGCGTAGCTGCTTGAGATCTGTAGTATTTTATTAAAAAAAAAAAATACATAATATTAGTTGTTGTGGTTGGTTCCGCAGATCTGGAAAGCATCAGAGACAGCCCGTGAAGTGATAGCCTGCTTCTTTTTGTGGTAATCGCCCGAAACCGGACGATGACCACAAAAAGAAGCAGGCTATCACGGAAAATATCTCTTATAATAATATTAATTTTGAAGTACGGAAAGCTTTTTATAACTAGAAACTAGATTGAGTGAGATGGGCCCGGCTCAAGTGTCCACACTGTTTTTTTTTTTGTTTCTAAAACACCTTCTATGAAAAAACAACAATTTCTCCACTTCGGTTTTTAAAAATTCCTTTTAGTTTAGATAATTCAACATTTCTCTCTCGCAAATTTAGCAGTAAGAAAGAGACAGTAGCAAATAAAGATGTATAATAGGCTTCTTTTTCTTGGTAAGCGCGATGGCAAAAAACAAAGCAATGGAAATATGAAAATCTCTTGAATGAAAAGCAAGTCAAAATAGAAATTCTAGAATCATTAAGAAATTGAGATATAATACAATATAATACAACGCAAGCTAAATCTCATTTGGAGGTCTCGTAAGCGGACAAAAAATCATTGCAGTCGATAGTTTTAAGACAGATAAATCCCCGGGACTATAACACTGAAACTAAACTTCCTAAGGCAAGCAGAAATTGTTGCGGAGCTGCTGACTGGTCAGTTTTAAAACTTTTTAGAAAGAATTTTTATTTATATTCATCACTAGATAGTTATGCCCAATTAAGAGAACCATCTTCTATTTAAGAAAAAAAAATCACTCAAAAAATATGTCTATTTTTATTAAAAAACATACTATATTCAACTGTAATTTTGATAAGAACTTGTATTTCAGAAAACTCTCTTTGCATATATGGTTTTCGCAAGTCTTGGCTCGGGAAATGGATGCCTCTTCACAATATCTGTCGGAATGTCTTCATCTTACCCCAACGTAAGCACCTCTATCTCTGATGGTTCGCAAAATGAGAGTCATTATGATGAGTCTTGCGCTTTATTTGATGTAATATGACAAGCAGTTTCAATAAAATCTGGTCTTAGTGTTCCCTGTGCTAAAACTACTTCCTCTACGAAATAACTTCATGTCTTTTATTACATAGTTTGGCCATCTCAATAAATATGTCTCCAATAATTTTCCGGTTTTTTCTCTGGATGATTTGAGAACATTGCACAACATTTTTGTAACGGTTATTCATCCACTGGCAATTCCGTACTTGATTGCTTTGAGGCATGATTTATTATAGATAGTTTGTTGAATGATTGTTTTATTTTAGCACTTTATCCTTTACTCATGAATCCATTTATATGCTGAGGAATAACTGCTCTTTTGGAAGCACTCATATTCATCACTGCACAAACTGCTGACCGACTGCCATGTGATGATGATGCTGAGGAATAACTGCTCTTTTGGAAGCACTCATATTCATCACTGCACAAACTGCTGACCGACTGCCATGTGATGATGACAATTGAAATCTCCCAAAATAAATGCTGGTAAAAAATAACTTCATTCTAGATAATATAATGTTTAGAGAAACATTATTTGCAGTTTTATTATAAATTGAAACTATATTTAATATTTCATTATTTTCCAGCTCTTATCTAACCAAAAGTACAATTAATCAATACTGTAAATATTATTCAACATTTTATACTTAACACAAAGTTTAAGAACAGAGTAACATCATGATCGACCGTCACAGGTCTGTCATATGTAAAAACATCGTTCCCTCTGTCTGTCTGGTAAATGCCGGACGAAACCATCTCTCTGACAACACCATTTCAGTTATGTCATTCAACAAAATGTATGATTATAATATTTGCTAATAACTGATCTGGCATTCCATAGCATAATATTGATTTTTTGTTTGCATTAAATAGAGGTTTGAATTTTTTTTTTTTTTTCAGTTTAATTAGGACTCACATAAAGAATCAATTATTTCCCTAATGATAAGTTTTAATACCTCATCTTGCAGATTCTTTATAGTTAATTTGATGAAGTTTTTATACTTATTTGAAGGTTTTAAGAATTGAAAATACCGCCTTATATATTATTTCGTGTTAATGTTACTATTCTCTCCCTTCTCGGATGTTTTATATATGGGCCAATAAGGAAAATATTATATTCCCCTCCCAGCACACTGTAACTAATTGATCCTGAAACAAATATCCATCCAATTTTTTAGTAGTCTGAATGAATGAAGACAATGATCTTATTTTGGTAGATCTATTGTAAGTTGGGGAAAAGAAGATAGTCTACCTGTAGATATAATGGGATTTGCTGGGAATTTTTTCAGATCTTCAATATCTGGTGCAATAAATATCAATATCTTCTATCTGGTTTTATAAAAACTGTCTATCGTACTATGTTGGTTGTCACTATTGTTTTATTATTTTTTTGCATTTTAGGCATAATTCGTGATTTGTATCTAGATGATTGGCACCCCGCAATGCACACATTTGAAATTCATTCACCCGAAGTTGGGAGCAATAGTAGGGGTAAAGTGGGCATCCCAACGAATATTTCTGAAATATGTATAAATATAACTTGAAATAATATATAGAAACGCAACTTTTGGGGTGGACATCTCCGCATTTGTAGCAATTGCTTTTCTTTTACACTGGTCCTCAAAATGACCATATAGCAAGTATTTTAACATACGTGTACATTGTGAATAACACATTAGGAGGTAATGTTTGCCCGCTTATATGAAAAAAGACCGATTATGTACTAACCAATTTATTTTCATTAATAGCACTATCAGTTACTTTCCGTTTCACCCTTCTTGTAAAATTTCTAGTTCAGCTCCGTTAAGACCTCTCATTACTTCTTTAATCTCTTTCTCACTCAACTCTGTATTCACACCTCTGATAATGCCTTTTTCTCAGAAGCAGACAATTAGGAATATGAGCCTGAAACCCTTCACTTTTTAATATTACAGACTGAAGAGATTATTGCGTTGTTTAACTCAACACGCATCCTATTCTTTCCCATTTTATTAACTGTATCAACAACATTTGTAGATATTTCAGGATGGTTAGCGAATAATAATTTACCCAAAGCCATAGGATCTTAACGGAAGATGGCCACTTTTGTCAAATTCCCACTTTCGATAATTATATGAAATGGATCAGGATCTTCAGGCCTATATTCCATTTCTATATACGTGATTATTTCCAATGATATTTACACATGTTTCTACTGAAATATTCGATGGGATGTCCACTTAACCCTACTATTGCCTTCAGCACAAGCCTACTAGGACGTAGTAATACATACTGAATAACGACTTAGACACGTAAAAGAAAAGAGAAGAAAGAGAGTACTTATCCTGTCTGTGACGCAGACAAAGAGAAAAGAAACAATATGTAACCATGTCTGTGCACAACCAAAGGTCAAACAAATTTGGGTTGCCCTCGTTTCAGTAGAGCATGATTTTTAGTTTTAATGTTTTCGTAAATTTACTTTTCTGAGTAAAAGGTATACCAATCAAAATGCCAAAGAAAAGCAACCATTCGGAATTTCAAGGAGAAAAATAATCTTGATATAAATCCCGAGGAAAGTTTCATTCAAGATATTCTTAATAGGCTGTGCGTATTCAAAAGGAACTAAAAAAGAAACAGAGTTCAGTTGTGCAGATAGGTTTCATGTTAACTCGTTTTCCTTTGGGAGAAATTAATTTTGACCCTATGTCTCTATGGGGATTAAATATAATTCCATATATTTTGTAGTTTTTCTAGTTTTTATTTTTAATAAAAACGGGAAAATTTTAAGCTAAATCCAATTAATAAACCATGCTGGGCTGAGCTCACTTAAAACCAGAAACTGTGATTTTTGATCAGAGTTTTTTCGTTCCCATGATGAGTTCTGTGCACAAAAATGATGTAGTTTTTGCTAAACTTTCTTAGATCCTAATCATTTCAAATATGATTACAAAACAGGTTCAAATTACTAAATTTTAACTTAACTTACCTAGGTGTTGCAGGTGTCGATCGAGGTGTTATACTTCTATGGTCCAATAAACTGGAGGTACTTCCACGACTGTGTACGCTGCTCCTTTTACTACTACCAGACAGTTTGCAACCATCTGCAAAAAATTAAGGTATTTATTCTAATAATCAGAATTATTAATTATTTTTTATTTTATTTACTAACTGTCGAAAGTAGTTTAAAAGAATAAAATATTTACCGTTAAAATATAGAAAGTTTCAATTATAATAATTACACGTAAAAAGGAAGAATATAATCTTTCAAGCTTCCGCGGTCATTGTCATGTAAACACTTAACGTCTACGGGTTGAAACCGGGCTTGTGATTTGTTATAAACCACGTTTCGTTCATATTACAAAAGATTTCTTCAGAGTAATGACGCCTTGAATGCTGAAACAACACTGGCAATAAACAGGGTGGGCGGTTTTCAAAAATGGAGATGAAGATAAGCCCCACCCCTTCACTATTTGCTCTACAGAACCGCCTTGTTTATTGCTAGTGTTATTTCAACATTAGAGGCAACAATATCCCGAAGAAGCCTCTTGTAATATGGGCGAAACGTGGGTTTATAACTAACCACAGTGGCGGTCTATACAAAAGACCTGTGTGTTTTACAAGAATGAAGAATTTCTCAATAAAAAAAATAATGGTTCTTATTATACATTTAATATAATTTTTTTTTATATTGTTGCGAGCCTTCTCTTAACAATAAGAATTATATGAACAAAAGTTAATAAAACAGTTGATGAAAAAAAAAAAATGTTGCATTAGAAAAGAATAATTAATAATCTCAAATCTAAGGGAATTCAAGCATCCTGGTTAGGGATTAGACGGGGCAAACCACTCCACTTCGGAAAAAATCACTGGTTACGAAACCGAAAATAGATAATAAAAAACCTGGATGTTTTATAGGATATACTACCTAGGAGAGGAATTTGGAACATATCAACTTGGAATGTATGAAGTCTTTTTGTCTTTATTGGAGTGAATAGTAGACGTGATGTGAGCAATCATAATGGTTTGAGAATGATAGATTTTGTAATTGATAAAAATATGAGTGTATCCAGTACCCTATCCGCTCACAAAAGAATTCATTTGGAAACTTGGGTATCACCTGAGTGTTTTACTCGGAACCAGATAGATCATATCCTTATTGATTCCCGTTAAGCAAGAAATAAGAACACAGTGTAATGAAGATTAGTCGACATTGAAGAACTTAATGATTGAAGCAAAAAGTTAAGGCTTTCGAATACAAAATAAAATTTTACAAAACGAATGTGTAAGTGGAATAATCTATATTGGAAGAGAAGAAACATGGATTAGAATAAAAGGATATCATTCAGAAGACTGCTGCGACAAAAATATTAAGAGAGTGAAAAAAACATTAATATTTTATTTTAATAGGAAAAAATTTTAAAATTATTTTTACTTTCTCTTACTACTGATAATAAGAAGTATAGCGATCATGTCAAATTTTCGAAATAGGTTATATATATGGTGTGTGGTATATGTGGTGTATAAATGTGGTATATACCTATTATTACCTATTATATAGTTATATTTATAATAGTTTTTATATATACATATATTTATTGTGTGTGTGTGTGTGTGTGTGTGTGTGTGCATGCATGAATAGCATAGATCAAAACGAAAAATCGATTCAAACTTGCCCACAAAATGACAGATCCCACAACCGGAGGTATCAATTTAATTTAGGGATTTTTTCCAGTTTTTTGCGATTACTTCACATGCCTATAATATACATGTACATCTATCACTTTTATTTGAAACAATCTGCTGGAAAAATTTGTTTTAGAGGATTTCTGAGAAGAGGGGCGATTGGTTTTTCCCACTAAAGTGTCATTTCAGATTAATTAATTGGTCTTCCAATTTCTGTGTTATTAATGCTGATTAAAGAAAGTAATTGAAAGTACCTAATCATTCAAAGTACCATCATTTTTTTTTGAAACTTTTTTCTGAGAAAATTGTTTTTAGGATGATTCTATGCAAGGGATTGATGTTAGACTTCCCTTTTCCTTCTTAAGTGCCACTTCAATACAGTGTCAGTTCTTTCACTTTACAATATTAAGATACATTTAAACGCATTGTTAGAATTCCAAGTTTGATAAAAATTAGTTAAAGGAATGTGATTTTATAGAGAACAGGCTTCTGATTTTTCTCGAAAATCGCTTCTTGACTTTTTTCATTCTTTAACATAGAGATGCTAACTGCAAATATATAAATCTAACACTTTTATTTGAAACATATTTAACAGATTCTAGACAGATTTTGAGAACTCTGTGGTATTTGATTAAAGATTATTAAGGTATGATAGAAGTGCTGTCTTCTAGTCTACAATGTAATCATATACAAGCACTCCTCCTAAGTGCCAAGCACCAACATGTACTATTATTCATCACCACTATATTTATGTTAAAAGCAACATAATTTTTTGTAAAGTACAAGTTTGAAAAAATTATTACTTAAATTGACCTAACTGCTGCAGAGAAATGTGTATGTTTGCTTCATAAAATATTTTTTTTTTTTTTGCAGAGTAGATGAAATGATTGTACAATTTACAAAAGCTTATTAGCTATATTACAGAATTGTTGTTATTGTTAGAAATATAGCAAATATTTATTAATAAATATTAATATCAATATAAGTAATACTAAGATTGAGGCAGTACCTGGCAACATGGGAGTTTCTAACAAAACACCCAAGCCAAGGAAAAAAAAAAGAAAAAAAATTTACACAAGCAAGGATAGAATGGTTTTTTGCCATTATGTTTAGTCCGAAAAGAAGACTTTGGCTCCAATGTAGAAATCTCCCGACGTTGAGAAAAAGAAAGCATGAGAGAGATAAAAAGCGGCAGTGAATTAGACTAATTCTAAAAATCTGTTGTGAAACACTCACATAGCTTTCTCTTACTGAGGTCTACACTTATAATTGACAAATTATCTTCAAACTTATAATTTTTACTGTTTAGTTGTTTCCAATTTTATATCATTAAGAGAAGATAAACTTAATAAAATGGCAATATAAAAAATAGTTACGTTTGGCCTTTTGTTAATAACACAAGCAAAATGTTGGTTGGCTGAGGCCATAAAGAAAAAACTTGAAAATTAAAGTTTATTCTATTGAAGTTTCAGACACCTTTAGCGTCCTTCCTCAGGATCTGTTAAGGAGCGATAGAGAATTAATTTAACAAAATGACTTTTTTTAAGGAAACCTTCCCCCCTCCACCAAAACTTCTTTAAATGAACTTTCTCAGAAAAAAATAGCAAACAAAAGTTTCTGTATTCATAATTACTATAATCAAAGAATAAATTCCATCGGTGTTTTTATGGAGAAACTCGCAGAAAACGAAAAAAAAGCTGTTGAGTAAAAACTCACTTTCGGTCAACCGATTTTTTTCATCAAACTAGGAATTTTGTCAACATATTTAATTCTAATTAATATTATTGGAATGACAGAATTGTATAATTAACTAAAATAGCGCTTTAAGGGCAACATAACCCTACCACACCTCCAGAAGCACTCTTAAATCAATTTTTCCAGAGATTTGTTTGAAAAAAAAAATGGTAAGTAGCTCTTCATATGTCTAGTTGAAATATTAAGTTTAAAGAAATTCGATGAAGCCATTTTCAAGAAAATTGCAAAAAAAACTGAACAATCCATTCAAATGTGGTACTCCCGAATGAGGAATATTATCTAACTTCCCGTCGGATCCGATGGCGAAACCTAAACGGTATATCAAGTCTCAACTTTCTGCGATTTTTCGTTTTTGAGCTATGCTGTTCACATACACACACACACACACACACACACACACACGTACAGAGAGAGAGAGAGACCATTCTCTAAAAATCACTTTTTCGGGTATAGGGGATTTCAAAACGTTTATTTCCGATTAAAACCCAATATCGAATATTTACCAGGACTGCAATACTTCCTCTTACTTGTCTTCAATTTTACAGCAATATGAAAATCTAAAATGTTACGTCTCTGTAATTTACAGTTAATACAACAAATTTAATTTCGAAATTTTTATTATTTAACATATTTAATTCTAATTAATATTATTGGAATGATAGAATTGTATAATTAACAAAAATAACATTTTAGGGGAAAATATACCTTCCCCCAAAGCTCCTTAAATTGAATTTTCCCTTTTCAATAAAAGTAATAGCTCTTAATATGTCTAGTTGATATAATATGTTATATTCTATACCAACGTTAAAGAAAATCATTGGATCCATTTCCATGAAAATCCAAAAGATAATCCAATTTTTACTATCAACTCAAAATTTTTATGAACTTATATATTTTCCAATATCTAATTCAAATCTTCTTAAAGACCTACAGCAAATGTTATAGTATAGAAATTTTTTTTATTTTTTTTCCCTAACATTGTGATCACCTCTTGGATAAGTGATCAAACTTCCCCTGGCGAGAAAGCTTCTCTCCTCCAGAGAGAGGAGAGTCTTATTGCTTTATATTTAGTAAAATGTACATAATAAATAAACTGTTAAAACATTGTTTAGGCCTGTCGCAAGAACAAAAACATATTCACGCAATTAATGTTGGTCGTAAAGTCCAAAAACAAAGATAGAAATTATTTTTGTTGAGACTTGGTGACATTAAAACTTCCCAATTGTTTTATAATGTATTATATTTGCTTTGAAATTATATTATCGTTTTTTGATAGGATTTGAAAATTGGCATTTGTTTCCGAAAAAAAAATAAAGGTTATATTTTGATATATTTAGCTTTATTTTCTCACGGGAAATTAAACAAAACTTAAAATTCAATCAGTTTAGGTTAAAAAAATTCAGCAAAGTGGTATTTTTGACAGATCCTCTGGATCCTGTCTGATCCCATGGTAATACCCAAAATAATGTTTAAGTTTGAACTTTCTACGATTTTCCATTTATTGCGCTATGCTGTTCACATTCATAAATGCCCCCACATAGACCAACTATTAAGCAAAAATCCCTTTTTTGACTTAGGGGACCTCAAAACGTATTTATTTGTTCGGGAAAACTCGACATCGAAAATTTGACACGATCGCTTATACTTCTCACAGTAGTAAGAGAATGTAAAAAAACTCTTATAATAATTAAAATATTATAACTGAGCCATTTACAATAGCCAATACAATAACTGAAACATTTTTTTGGGGGAAAATTCGTGTTAAAAGGGTTTGTTTGAAAAGACCTTTTAACTAACAATTCAATGTAATGCGTTGTTTTATTATCTATATATGTTAAGAACAATTAAATATTTGGTACAAATTTCAACTAAAACTATGAAAATTGTGTAAGATGAGGGTTTCAATTTCATTTTTTGCAATAGTCAACAAATTAGTACAATATTTATGAGTATGGGAGGAGGGGTTTGCAAGCATTTTTACTTTCTTTCTCAAATTGTCGTTTAGAGCTTATAAAGGAAATACACTTTTCAGGTCCTGAGACTGAAAAAGTGATTTTTAGAAAATGGTCTGTCTTTTTGAATGTGAACGAAAAATCGCGGAAAATTCAAACTTGACATTCCGTATAGGTATCGAACCCGAAGTAAGTTATCTGTGAAAATTCCTCAACCGGAAGTAGCACTTTACTGAATGGATTTTTCACTTTATTGCAAATTTTTCGATACTGGCTCCAACGATTTTCTTTAATCTTTGTATATCAACAATACATATTAAAAGCTAAAACTTTTATTATAATATTTATCAGGAAAAATTCATTTAAACCTATTTTTTGCGAGAGGTGGGGTTATGTTTTCCTCTAAAATGCTACTTTAGTTTATTATACCATTCTTTCATCTAAATAATATTAATTAGAATTAAATATCTTGCTAAAATTCCGTGTTTGAAGAAAATCATAAACTAAAAGTGCGTTTTTACTGAATTGTTTTTTTTTTGCGATTTTCTCCATTTAAAAAAAAAACAACGGATTTTATTAAATTTGGAATAACTAAGTATGAATAAGAGATCTATCGCTTTTGATGGAAACTTTTTTCCAACAAACTTCATTTAAAGAAGTTTTGGGGGAGGGTAGAGATGCTTCCCTCAAAAAAGCTTTATTATTTAGATTCTATCATTAATAAAAATTTGAAGACAAAAAACATTTAGTATAAATTATAGTGATACAAACAACAAACCAACAAGTGTTAGTTTAACGGGGGCATTGCGTTGGGGTGGGCTCTCTGCACGAACTTGGTGAATTTGCTCTGGCGATGGATGAAAATACGAAACCGGTCAGGAACAAAAGGAATATGCATGCTACGACGGATAAAATACCAGATAAAAATTATATGTTTGAAGACAATTTTGCCCTAAAACTGTGTAAACTGCAGTAAGTGTAAGTCGTGTTACTGCCTCACATCATATTTTTTACTTCCTCTTACTCCTAGTAAGAAGAAGTATTGCAATAGTGTCAAATTGTCGATATCGAGTTTTCACCGGAAATACATGTTTTGAGGTCTCCTGAATCCAAAAAAGTAATTTTTATAATATGGTCTCTCTGTACGAGTATATGTGAAAACGAAATATCGCAGAAGGTTTAAATTTGATATTTCGTTTAGGTATCATTATGGGATCTGACAGTAAGTTGTGAATTCTTCAACCAGAAGTACATTTTCCACTTTTTTGCAATTTTGTCGAAGATGGTTTCAACAATTTTCGTCCAACTTGTTTTATCAACTACACATACAAAGAGCTACAACATTTTTTTGATACATTTCTCGGGAAAATTCATTTAAGAACAATTTTGGGGAAGGGGCATTTTCCTTTAAAATGCTATTTGTTTTTTTACCCATTCTACCACCTAACAAAATTAGAATTAAATATGTTGACGAAATTCCGAGTTTAAAGAAAATCGGATGACCGGAAGTGTGTTTTTACTGAACAATTTTTGCGATTTTCTCCATAAAAACACCGATGAATTTCAATGAGAGAAAGTTATGTGAGTGTTTCACACAAAATTTTTTTATTTCACAGGCTTGTTTTGAAATCCTGACCTTTTAGGGCCCTGAATCAAGGGCTCAAGTCCTGCACCCATTATGATTAAAATTTAAGATTATTCGCAGAAGACAAGATAGGTTAAATCTAGCAGGGAGATTTTGATTTTTAAACTAATATGTTCAATAAATAGTTTAACATAATAATTTATTAAATTAATACTAACATTAAAGAGGATTTTATTAAATAATAAAAATCTATTTAGCTGAAAATATCCCGAAAATAGTTACGAATAATTAGGATAAAATGATAAATTTAATTATTTATTTAGTTCGTACATTTTCATTATAGGATAATTCACTTACTATAATGGCCTTAATAATAATTAGTACTTAATAATAATAATTACTTAATACAAGTGGCAGGAATTTAAATTTCGCATCCTTAGATTTCTGATATATAACTGAGAGAATTAAGTTGCGCTGTTATATGCCTTAATAATAATCGGATAAATTCGATTATATTCGCTGAGTAAACAAAATATACGGATCTTCAAATTAATGGCTAAAAAAAAAATCTAGATAATGCTTTTTATCGAAAAATCTTTTTTGCTGTAGAACATACTATTATGTTTATTAAGTTTTCTTCCCGAAAATTTATAATTTTAAAATATACCTGTACCAATGAAACTGAATTTGTAAAGGAACTTGGTTAAAGAAACAAATCAACCATATATCAAAAAAATTAATGAGGTGACATAATGCGAAAACGTGGTACAAAACAAAGAATTATAACTAATTAAAGAATTATAATTTTGTCTCTCGGTTTTTTGTCATATGGAGAATTCAGAACTTATCAAAATTACTTAACAAATGAAATGTAAACCAATAAGGAAGGTACAATTAGAACTTTAAAATAAAAAAGCAAAATGTAATTAGGTTTAAATTCAAACGGTGTAAAGTTTAGAATATAATTCATTCATTCTGTTCGTTTATTGCTATTAATTCTTTGTTAAAAACGTATATACACTGTTAGGCATATAAATTTAATTTCAGATTTTTAAAATATTTATTTTAGTATTAAAATCAATATAGAATTGATGTCTTAAAATTAAGTAAAAATGTTTCTACAACTGCATGAAAGTAATTCCTAATAATACTAAGCTGCAATAACATACGTGTATGGATTCTCGCATAGTTATTTAATTAAATACATTTGTTTGAAATTTGGATAAGACTGGGGAAGATTAGAAATTATTTATTCGTCAATAATAATTTACTTAAATGCGATAGAAAGAAAACATTCAAAGCAATTAAAATGAAATGTATTAATATATCAATAATATGTAGTGTGTTTTTCCAATCACAGAAATATTAAAATGTAAAAATTAAAAAATCCATTATTAAAGAACAGGGATGTTAAGAATTTGGTAATTTGACCAAACAACTGTAAGAATAGTAACAAGCGAACGAAAACAAGATATATTCAGATTTTTTCTTTAACAACAATGGACCAAGTGAATAATTTTTTTTCTCCCTAATTTAGGGTATACACAACAACGTACAAGGCTTAATCTGTACATTTCAAACAAATATCTATTAAGTAATTAATGTCAAGAAATAAATAATGAAATTTATTTACCTGCGTCACTTGGAAAAAGGATATCCTCTCTCCGCAGATCATCATCACTTTCACAGAAATCGTCGAAATGCCTCCTACGCAAATCATCGGCTGAAGCATTGGAGAGAGCAGTAGATACTAGGCTGTTGGGGGTAGCCATATTATGTAAAGGTGATGCAGGATTAGACGTCCGAAGATAACCACCCATTGAGTCTGTGGGAGGCTGATGCCAATGATGAATCTGTCCATTGTTTAGTGTATAACCATTATTTGCTACCACTAATTCTGCATGTGGTTGAGAAGATTCTTCTGAGCATTCTAGCTCATCCCACCAAGGAGGAAGAAGCAATCGAATATCTGCTCGTTTTACAAACATCTCTTTACCCTGATTTAAGAGCCGAACTACAAATAGAACTGGAGAACCCCCTATTTTTACTACCTCTCCTTCTAGATAGGCTCTTTGTGGGGTTGGTTGTTGATGTTCATCAGTGACGGTGGCCACTCTAACGCAAACGCGTGCTCCTTCACTGACTTGACCTGCTGAAGGGCTGGCATCAGATATTATATCGTATTTGCCGGAATTCAATACATCCGTGAAAATGACCAATTTACCCTGAAAGTGGTCAAGTTCTACCCAAACTTCACCGTTTGGACCTGCCTGTCTAATTACTCCAGGTAGATAAGCATGGTCTTGTTTGGCGAGTACATGAGTGTCAACCCATTCCTTCAGATCTATATCTGTTGATCGCAAATTTAGATCTTGAGAAGCAGAACGATGGTTATCATCCATTAAGCAAACTACATCCATTTCCTTGATCTGTTCAACATAGGATACTGATGCACGTTCATTTTCAGCCCTATTGGTTTTATGCATATTAGAGAGGCACGAATAATCTACTGCTGTAATCTGTGGTGGTACGACCACTGTCGCAGTCACTACTGGTTTTTCGTAATCATCTTCGGACGGAATGAATTTTCGCTTCTTTGGTAACTTTTTGGCACTGATAATCGAGGATTCTGTATTTGCCTCGATAGTATTTATAGAATTGTTATTGCTGGCCATGATTATGTTTGACTGCCTATTGTTAATTTCTACATTTACAACTCCTCCGCCACCACCGCTGTCCCCTTCATAACCGCTGAAGTCTTTTATCTCTCTCTTCTCAAGCATTGCCACACAAGTTAACATTACACTCTCAACTGGAGTCCATTATTTATTTATTATCCATTCACTGTAAACACTGATTTTCCTCAATGAAGTATGTAATGCATTAAAATTGTGCTTCAACTGAAGCAAGAGTAAAACGAAATTTATCAACCATATTCCATAGTCACTTACTTAGCTTCGTTCTGTGTAATTATTTACACATCTAAGGAAACGACACTGCTAAGTTGGAACTATGTCTCTAAAGTGGATAAGTTTACAATAAACTTTCTATTTTCGACCAGATAGGCATAAAAGTCTTTCATATTTTGATTAATTCTTGATACACGGTTACTATTAATCAATCTTAGTAAATGAGAAAAAAAGTCCATGAATTCGTTCACGAAAACCAGCGAAAAGATCCATATACCTAATCAAAGAAAATATATTCTGAACAACACTGAAATGACGGAGCACATAGTTAATAACTAAAAAGGAAATGATAAAGAAATAACTAGTTTTCTGACTGACAGGCACTCTTCAGTGCAATAAACTATTTAAGGTGCGATTAAGGTTATAAAATATGATTGATAGAAAAAGTTCCGTAGAAATACAAAAACATCAAATTAAACTCTTAATATGAACTGAATTATTTAATAAAAATAAAATTAAAAACCTACCTGAAACTTATATTAAAATATATTATAGAAAAAAGACATATCTAAAAGATACAATTTATCACTGAAAATATAGCGCAACTTAAAAACACTATTTGCACTAAGAAAATATTTATTATAAAAACACTTATTAATAGAAATGATACGATGAATGTTTTACAATAAAAAATATTGACATCTCCACTGGACACTTACAACCATAACATCTTTTTCCCTTCCTCCCCACTTCACCTTCAATTCATTTCACAAAGAGTATACTGAATGGACTAGTACCTTGCTTCTCATTGGGCACTAAAAGTCACCGTACGTCAAACTACATAAACCCAGCAATGCTATTGGATACTAGCAGTTCTGTTCCACCATGTACCTACTATACAAAACGAGTGGCCAATGGTGCCTAAATAACTACTTTGTAACTGTGTTACTATTAGACCTTTTTTTTAATTATCTTTTGACAAAAATTAATACCACCACTCTGAGAAAAATTAATTTAAAAAATGTAATTCTTTGAGAGCAAAAGATAAACAATCTTTTTTTATATTTCAAATTAAGTAAATAGCTGATTGGAATGAGGTGAAGTTACCGTGATGAATGTTGGCTAGCTTATTGTTTTCACTTGTGGAATTGTTGTCCCTTTGATTTGTAGTGAGAAATAAGTAGCTATGGAAACATTTTCATGTTTTAAGAAGTTTTAAAAGCGCAGTGAATTCATGAGAAAGTGATATTTTAGGTTTACGAGAATGGTATAATATTCAGTTTGTTTATACGCAATACGAAGACTCAAAATGTTCCAAGGTGATTATTTTATTTTAATTGACTGTTTATTAAGTAAACTCTTTACTTTTGAAGGAAAATTTACCACATCCAATACTTTTTCTAATAAATTTCATAATTTTGGTTTAAGGTTCAGGTTTTGCAGCAGCTTCCACGAGTTCTCCCTTCGGCCAAACGGCCTTTGGGAAGCCTGCTACAACTGGCTTTAATCCTCCGGTTTTTGGTTCAAATACAGGTACATCGCTTTTTGGAGGTGCAACGACCCAGCAGTCTGGACTTTTTGGTGGAAGCACTGCTACACCAGCCTTTGGCCAAGCTCAAACTACACAACCGACTTTCGGCAGTAAGTTGGAAATATATTTGAACTTTGCTTTTGGCAGGCTTAAATTTAACCTATTAGGAAAGAAAAGGAATTAAGAAACTATTTAGCAGATCAAATTTGTATATCCTCATTTACTTGTTTATTTAATTATCAGTGTTAATTCCTTTTCTGTTTTATTGTTGCCAAATTAATTTATTAGGAACAAATTATTTTATAATAAAATGTATTTTACCTTTATGCAGCAAACTGATAAATTATATTATTATTATTATTACTTTTTAAAATTTTATAATTAGCAAATGTTTTCTTAAAACTAGTAGTTTGTAAAAAATATGATTCGATTCATGCTTAATTGTTAAACAGTAACTTATGCAATAATACTAGGCATCAAGTGGCGAGAGCAGTTGCCGACAAAATATGTATATACATTATAATAGAGTTGTATTGTTTTATATTGCACCATTTGATGCATATTTTTATTGCAAAGTTACTGTTTTATAAATAATCAGGAATGAATTGAATCATATTTTTTACAAACTATTAGTTTTAAGAACTTAATTATTTCCTAATCATAAAATTTTAAAAAGTAATAAAAAAATATTATCTAGCCATGCAGTTTTCTGCATAGAGGAAAATGTATTACCCAGGAAAATAATTTGTTCCTAGTAAATAAATTCGACAACATCAAATAGAGAAGTAAAGAAAGTTAACATTGATAATTAAACAAGTAAATGGTGCATTTTTGATAAATATATTTTATTTGCTAAATAATTTATTTCTAGAAATTGTATATACATATCTAAAAATTTTACTTTTTGTAAAGAAGGGCGGGTTACACAACTGGGCATAATGTTTATTAAGATATTGTTAGCCTATCACCAAATAATGTAACTTTAAGAATCGCAGAAAAGAATATTAGCTCCAGAAAAAACATAGTTGAACAAGACTGCAGTGTTGCGAAACTTCAATGGTGTAAAATAAATAATCCTATAAAATAATCGATCGGAAATTAGTTCGCTTGGATGCAGAACTGAGCGAATGAATACCTTTTTGGTTCATGTTTGCAACAAGTACATCTGTTCCAAAATTTTTTGATTTACACCGATTAATAATTTATTCCTTCTAGGAACAAAGGTCCTTTTCCGATGCAAAAAATTTAAATTCGTATTTATTTTTCACTGAGAAACCTGTTTTGAATTTATATCTAAAAAGTAATCAATCTTTATGTCCTTGAGATACACCTTTTCAGATTTAAAAAAATGAAAAAATTAAAAAATGCATTTTTGGAAAATTCTTTCCCTTTTTTTTCCCAAATTCCCTTAGGTAAATAAAATGATAATTAAAATAACAATATAGACATTAATTATGTTTGGCCGTTGTTAATAAAACAAACAAAATGTTGATTGGCTGTGGCCAAAGAAAAAAACTTGTTAATTTTAAAAGTTTTTAATGACGTTTCAGACAGCGATGGTGATCTGATAAGGAGCGGGAGAGAGCATAATATTTTTATTGCAAGTTACTGTTTTAGTAATACTTCTTTTTTTTGTTTCAATTAACCCAGCTTTTCGGGCGGTCCTCATGTTTTGGAGCAAACATGAACCAAAAAGGTATTCGCACAGTTCTATCCAAGCGAACCTTATTCTCCAATTTCTGTTCGATTATTTGGTAGGGTTACCACAGAAATTTCTCAGTACTGCTGGCTTTTTCAACTATGTTTTTACTGGGGCTAATATTCTTTTCTATGATTGTTAAAGTTTTTTCGGGAGGTTACTGTTTTATTAATAATCAGGAATAAATTCAATCATATTTTTTACAAACTTTAGTTTTCAGAATACTTTTAAAGTTGGAAAGTTTTTTTCTTTGGCCCTAGTCAACCAACATTTTGTTTGTTTTGATAATTAAAATACTTTTAAAATGAATTTAAAAACGCAGAACATAAAAATTAAAAATATTACCTTACAACTGAGAATTATGTTCAAATTTTTTCTCTCCTGCTCGAAGCTTGCTCGATATCTCATCAAAACAGTTAACCTGCAGCTCTCACTCGAAACTCGGCACAACCAATATTAATCCGCCTCTGCAATGTAAACAAGCAATTTACGGGGTTAGATAAATTTTTTACTTTTTTCTTTAAGGATTCGTTACTCATACCAGAAACCCATTTCGGCAATATCAAGTGTTCGAGTGGACCAAGGTATTTTTGTCGAATTGGGCCATATGTCCGGATCGGAAGGGATCCTTCTTGAGAGATAATATTACTCTCCTAACTTGTAGGACCCTGCCTCTAGAACTACCACTTGTATCCACATATATCACTAAGAAGATCTTGAAAATGTTTTCGGCCAAGATAGTTTTGAAAACATATTCTGCACGCTTTACAAGGTTGTTGGAAGAGTTTTTGTAATAAAAACAGTTTTATTTAAAAATAAATATAAAAACGTTGATTGAATCTTATTCATCATTCATTTTCTACCTCTTTCATTTTCTTTTTTACAAGCATTTCAATTTGATGACTGTACCACCCCCCTGATTTTGATGCGAAAAAATACTAGCATCTTTAAGAAAATAAGTCATAGACTAGAAAAGATATTAATAAGCTGGTACAAGATCGGGATGGATGGTGGAGTGAGGTAAAACGTTTTCTCCCTCTAACTCTGTTAACTTTTCCTGAGTCGAATGCACTGCTGCATTTCGGTGCACACCCTCCTTTCACTGCATAAATGACTTCGGTTCTCGTCTTTGTGCTTAGTCCTTTTTTCCTTCAATGTCTCGATATGTATATATATATTATATATAAATATATATATAATGTATAGATATATATATGAAATATAAAACTGGTAACCTATTAAAGTTGTGTGTATATATATTCTAAAATTTAAAATTTCCATGGTTACGTTGTTTCTTGAACACACTTTTCAAAACTTTTTTAAATCAGGTTTTATATTCACCAGTTCATATTCTAATTCAGACAATTAATTAGCAATAAGCTTAATACAAAGTAAATGTGTTTGGCTTATGCTTATTAAAAAGCTGTCAAATAAAAAAAAATAGTCGAATTCATTCTGTATGATAAATTTTATACGTTCTCTTTATAGGTGTCCACAGTATCAAATCAAAATCAATGAAGTAATGGTTTCTTGAAGAGAATATTTTAACGTAATGCTCCTTATGGAACACTTGCTGCTTAGAAAAAATTGCAGGATCGTAGGCGGGCGGAAACTTTGTTAGCAGTGCTCAGCCCCACCTCTTTTTTTAAACAATTATTATGTTTATAAGCATCTGTTATATGTGTTTGTTAGATAGGCAAGAAAGCTAAGTCAATCGAGGGCCCCCCCAACTCCCTATTTTCTAGAACATATTTCTACAAGTGTGCAAAGTCTTAAGCACGAGCTGCTAAGGCAATGTGCCAAGAGATTCGTTCCTTGCGCAATATTTAATTTAAATAAAATTCTTTGTATAATTCCCTAAGATCTACATTTTTCATACAAAGAGGAAGAACTATTCTACCCTATGCACTTTTGCTATTCCTCCTAATGGGTTCGTTCGCTCATTATTTGTAGAAATATATTTAGTTGGTATAATTAGAAAGAGTTGCGGGGAGCAGAGTTCTTCTCTTTGTGAAGCTTCCTATCTCACCTTACGCGTTGGAATAAAATGTGTTTAAATCAGCAGGTAATTTTTACCAGGTAGTTTTTCAGCAGGAACATTATTATTACACAGTGTCAAAAAATTCTTTTGGAGAAACCGTACCTTCACTTCAGTTGATCTTTACCTTTAGTGCTATGATGCAATATATATAAAAAGAGTGTAACAATATTTCAGATGTCTGATTTGACTCTGATGTTACCTAATATGAAAATTGATTTTAGTCTCTTTACAGTCAATATGTATAATTTGAAGTTTGCTAAAATGTGAATCGACCTTAATGGTCTGTACTGTAACGCTTATTAGAGGTATTAGCAAATTCCATAAGCCATACATTTCGCACCAAACCTAAGGTATGGAACAAGAGATATCCTCTTTCTTGCCTTCATTCTTGATTTCCTGATTTAGAATCTGTGGCTAAGCATTATCAATGACGAATATGACTCTTTTCTCACATTAGTTTTATCTTATCAAGAAGAGTATCTGTTCTTCTTCTTCTTCTTCTTCTTGGCATGCCTCCTCTTACCTCGTTTGGAGTGGAAGCTTTTTAGTATTTGTGGATGCACTTCCTTCCTTTTACCATGTTTGAAGGGAAGCTTTATAAAGCTTCTTGATATTTCTTTTTTTACCATGTTTAAAATGAATGCTTTACAGAGCTTCTTCCTCCTTCGGCCCGTAGTAATTTTACCATTTTTATCTCTTAAACCTTGGGCGACATAACAATGAACTTTACATGGCTCTTCTTAGAGGACGCTTCTTGAACTCTTTGCTTCAGAAATCTTTGCTTAGTTTAACAATCTTGCCTTCACCTCAAAAGATGGACAAACCATTCAGCTGTGGTTCATTTTTATTCAAGTTTGATACAAAAGATTAGAATCGTTTTTGTTTTATCCTCAGCCTTCCTATGGTAAGTTATAGCTATCTAAATTCACTTAATTATTTTTCAATGCATATGCAGACACCGACAAGAAGACTGGTTGAGGAGTTGTTAGAAAACCCGCTTGAATATACAAGAATTGAAATGAAAAATTTGCTTCTAAAATAGCTAATAGTTACTTTGTTAATTCCTGTCAAATTCCATTCAAGAAATGAAAAATTCTTTTTGCAGCTCATATTTCATTAACCACCTCAAAATCACCTCACTTCGTCAAATTTGATTAAGTATTAAGATGATATATTTTCTTTAAGTTAAGCAAATAAATGAAATTAATAGTTCGATCATCAGATTAAAATTATAGATTTATATTTGTTAAATATTATGTACCTAGTTTTAGAAATATCTTCGCAGTCATTTTTTTTTTAAAGTCGCATAAGTTGGCGATCTCATTCTCAAAATGTTTTTATTAGCACTTGCAGTTTAATCGATTTTTTTCAAATGATATTTTTTAAACAGATTTAATTTTCCTCTGTTCTACATAGTTTAAACCATACGGTTAGCACTTTAGAGGGAAACCACTTGTTACCGGTCTTCTTGGACCTCCTAAAAAAACAATTTTTTATTTGCATGTTATTATGCAGATGCTGTTAGATGCTACAGGGAATAGTTATAAAACCAAATCTACTGCACTTTCAAAATTTGGTGTGGGTGTAACAGGTGTATGTACACAAAATTTAGTCGTTTGTTCAGTGTGTATGTTAAGTATATGTAAATGAGTAGTTGTAGTGGTAAGGGAGTTTTCCGTGGTTGCATCAACTTACATCAACTTCCTCTGTAAGCCTTATGCACACTATCTGAGTATGAAGTTGTCGGTGTAATTGTTAGTAAAACTGGGATATTCGCAGCGACGCTAGGGCTGAAGAATGGTAATCCCCTTCTTCCTAGGAGATATGCATGTAGTAAGTTACGAAGCCTAAAGAATATTATTTGGAGCCGTTTCAAGAAAATAGCAAAAACAAAAAAAATTAAGTAATGTCGTTTTTTCATTTGGGGATTTTTACTTAAATTCTTTTCTGATGCAACGAGGTATCTGTACGGAATTTCATGTTTGATTTCCCATGATTTTGAGTTGTTAATAAATACATAAAGACCATCCTCAAAAACATTTTTTTCGTTTTCAGGTGGTCTCAGAATATTGAATTTCTGGTCAAAACTCAATTTCCAAAATATAAACGATCGCATTGATCTCTTACAGCAATCATCATGTCAGATTTTCGAAAAATGAATTTTTACTGGAAATACATGTTTAGAGAGACAAGTATGAAATAGTATTAAAAAAAAAAAAAAACTTGAGTATTTGATATGTCTAAAAAAAAGCAAAAGTTCAAACTTAGGTTCCGCATTTTCCGTTGCACTATTCATTCTGTTGCATGTACCCACATTGCTTCAGAAATGTTTTCCTTGATAGTCCTTCGTTTTGTGGTCACTATTAGTTTCGGGCATTCTGCCATTTTCCAGGTTGTCTTCATTAACTGTGTGATATCACAAATTTGTGCATTTGCTCTCTACTTTTTCCCTGTACAAGTCAGTTTACTCTTTATTAAGTTTGTCCTATTTAAGTCACTGATATCACACTATTTACCAAGACATCCGGAAGATTGGCGAAAGCCCGAAACCGGTCGATGTTCATATGGAGTCTGCTCGACTTTCTAGGGAAGGTCTCTTGATACATACCACTGTTATTTTTTACTTTCTCTTATTGCTGTATTATGATTAGTTTTTCCACCGGAAATATATATTTTGAAGACCCCATGAGAACTAAAACGTTTTTAACGAATGGTATGAATGGGTGAATATTAAGCTCAAACTTGATATTCTGCTTAGGTAGGGTCCCACCGAATCTGTCATGGATTTCGAGAAAAATCCACCGACCGTTTTTCGATAGTTTTCAAAAATGGCTCCAACGATTTCTTTTAAACCTCTTATACCATGTATAAATAAATACCCATCAATTTTTTTTTTTTTTAATGAGATGGCAATGGTAATTACTTTTTTTTGTTTGGAAACATTTACCTAGCAAAATTTCTGGAAGGTTCAATAGGTTTTCACATTTGTCATAAAAAATTGTATTTGTTCGGTTATTACCATGACAACCGAAAAGTTTATTTTGGCGGTTCTTACCGCCAAAATTTTCTTACGTTATATTACCTTCTATTCTCTCGCTCTCTGCTGCTGTGGCTTTATAATAGTGAAGAAGATCGTCTCCTTTTTATTTTATATCTCTTTAAATAAAGATTAATTATATATCACCGCTTCAGATTTGCTGTTCGATAATTTTCACAATTATTGTTCTTCGTATCTGCTAAATTCAGTTACATACACCTCTCTTAGTTGTAATTTTAGCTTCGACCTGTCTCCAACATCTGTGCTTCTCATCTAATTAAAAGGTAAAATAAGTTAAGATTCATTTATATTTTTATTATTTGAATCGCGCCTAAGCTATTTTTCATGACTTCTTTTTCCCTGCATTTGGTTTCACCTTTTGGTGTTTTGAGTAAACAATTCAATCAGTATTACTTTGTATATTTCTAATTGCTTTGTTGGTACGAAAAATGGTAATTGTTCCGATCCGTGCCCCCAAGATGGACGACCACTAGGTATTGTATAACCTACTCACTACCACTATTTTTACACTCACATTTTTCTGATATTTCTGATGTATGTATTGATTAATATTTCTTTATTTCTTTCATATTCTGATTAATATAAAAAAGTATGAGACTAAATATAAGTAAAAACCAGGAAACACAATCAGACTTTAATTTCGAATATTGTCCAAAGACTTGTAGATCTGAATTAGCGAACACTGGCTAATGAATTTGTCATTTCAAATAACTTAAATTCATTGGTAAGTATTAAACAAGAGCCTTTGTATGTGATTGTTCATTAAAAAAAATGACATTTATTGAACCTGAACCATGAGAATCATAAATTCCAAACACATCAGAAATAAATTAATCATAATATGAAATAACTAAATCAATAAATAAATAAATACATCTTAATGAATAAATTAATCACAAATAATGTAAATGAGAGTGGAGTGAGAAGGTTACTGTAGTTAGTGGTCGTCCATCTTGGGGGCACGAATCGGAACAATTACCAGAAAAATTATTTGCAATCTTGCCAAAACTTGTTCAAAATTTGTTTTCACCCCAATTACATGATTCGAGTTTAACCCAAAAGTTTTTAGTGAATAGATTGTGTGTGTGCGCGCGTATGTGTGTAGTCTAAATATCGAAATTGAAACTTGGTATTCCGTTTAAATACCTCCGCCCATAAGTTTCGGTCAAAATTCATCAACCGGAAGTGTTGCTTTTGTTTTTATAATTATTTTTGATTTTCTAGAGAACGACTTCAAAAGTTTTGTTTTATCTTCGTACACTATTTACCCACATAATTTTCTTTATATATGTGGGGGTATTTATACTTTATTTGGAATATATTTTGGGGGAAAATGTTGCCTTTGTGAAGTTTTGGGATAGCAGTAAAGTTAAGCTTTCCTCTAAAGTACCATTTCAATACAATTTTTTTACCTATATAATGTTAAGATACACTTGAAGTATTAGCAGAATTTCATATTGGAAGAAACTCTATTAACTGGTACATTAATGATTTTTAAGTTTTTTTTTTTTTTTTTTTTTTTTTTTTTTTTTTTTTTTTTTTTTTTTTTTTTTTTTTTTTTTTTTAATTCCTTCGAGAACAGGTAAAAACGTGTTACTTTTATTTGTAATATTACTCTATAAAATTTTATTTTAGGGGTGTCTGAGGAACCTGCAGGATCTAAATTTAAACAGTTGCTACAAGCTTTGTTGGTTAAGTCAGAGGGCACTGCAATACTAGTTTATTTGTTTCATTTATGTATACATAAAGTCCCTATTATCTTTTTTGTTGACTAGACCCCAGCTAAAGGTTTCTAAAAATAATATTTAAATAAAATTTATCCATTAAATTGTATTTTATTAATTGTGACAAGAATGTTGTATACGTGTTCCACACGAAATTTGTGTTTTTTTGTGACTCTCAATCATAGATATCAGTTTAACTTTAAGTCGTCCTCTCTTCCTTTCAATACCGTCAGAATTTTAGCTTCAAACTCTTTACTTTATTGGACATTCTGGTATCATAAATTTGTTTAAATTTTTAATATCAAAATTGTAAATGTTTTTGGGTCTAATAATATTTTAGAAATTGGAAATTAAATAACTTTCTTCTATCTCTTTCAGAAAAAAACAAGTGCGCACAATTACCCTTTTTTCCTCACTCGAATACACCCACTCATTCCCTCATTCTCTCACTCAACATCCCTCATTCATTCACTCAATCTCTATCACTCATTACTCTTCCTCATCTATTCACCACTCCCTTCAAAATTTATTGGTGAATAAATGAATTAACAAACATAACACACACAAAATTCAGCTAATTTAATTGGTAATCTCTTTAGTAATTAAAATAGATGGGGACTGTTGTGTAAATTGTATCATGTCTGGTGCTATGTTAGATTCCCGTTCTCGGCCTGGGATTTGTAACATGTAATTAATTATAGAAATATATTGTAAATATGTTACCTAACGGCCTCAGTTCATGGCATCTAATCGGTATAGTTGCTGTTTATGTAAAAACAATAGGTCTACAAACTTATCGACGGTATTTATTTTATAGTTGAAATTTGTCATCCAAAATTTTCATTATTTACTTGGCTTTCTTTTCAAAATCCACCAACCGGCACTCCGACTTTTTTTTTCATGTTTCCCATTTATTTCTACTTTGCCCTACTCCTAATAAGAGGAAGTATTGCGATCGTGCCAGATTTTCCAAATTGAGTTTTGTCTGGGAACATCTTTTAGGGTTTGAATATGAAACAAATATTTTTAGCAAATGGTTGAAATGTGTGTATGTGTGTGTAACAGAAAATCTCAAAAACGAAAAGACGCAGGAAGCTCAAACTTGGTATTCCGTTTAGAAACTACCACCGCATCAGGCACGAAGGTTTTGGGCAAAATCCATCAACCTGATGTGGGACTTCACTGATTTTTTTTTTTTTTAGTTTTTCATAACTATCTCAAAAACGACTCCAACGATTTTCTTTAAACATCTTGTACTACTGACGCAAATTAATACTAATTACTTTTATTAGAAACATTTTCCTGGGAAAATAGATTTTTTGGAGATTTTGGAGGAGCAGTAGCATTATGATTCTCTCTAAACTATCACTTCAGTATAATACATGGTTTTACCTCCCTTATATTAATACAAATTAGAAGTGTGGTATTTTATCCGTCGTAGCATGCATAATTCTTACATTCCTGATGATACATCAACAAACCAACAAGTGTCCGAGTGTAACAGAAACATTGCATTGAAGTGAACTCTCTACAGAACTTAATAAATTTGCTCTGACAATGGATGAAAATACCGAAACCGGGCAGGAATATAAAGAAGAAATAATGCATTCAACGACGGATAAAATACCAGATGTTATCCAGCATTTGCAGACCCATCCACATACTAACAAATTCATAGAAGCATTGATAGAATTGCAAAAAGCGGAAGTGCAACTTTGTAGAATAGGTTTTTGAGTCTTTTGTAATTTTTTCGAACACGATTATAACGATTTCCTTTAAACTTGGTATGCTAACTTCACAGATAAAAAGGTATTATCTGAAACAATTACAATAAAAATAATTTTGGGTAGTTGTGCGAAATTTGTGATGTTAATTTCAAATATTGTATGTAGCTGGTTCGGTGTTTTTAGAGCACTCTACTGTAGCCCTAGAATAACTCTACCTGCCAAAATTAGTAGTTGGTACTTATCCCTCCACCATTTCTATATGATAGACCAAGTTGTGTGAGTTTAAAGAAAATTTGTTATTTTATATGTATTGTTTCTCACCAGATTTTTTTATGCTGTTTTATACGCTTCCAAGTGGACATATTGTTGAAGTCGATGAATATGTAGATGGGTCCGCAATGCTGTGTTAAAATACCAGATTGTTGCAATCGTATCAGATTTTTGAAATTGAATTTTCTCCAAAAACGAATTTTTTGTGATTCCTTAGTAAGAAAAATTCTGGTACGTTCGCAATACTTTCACTTAATAGGAGTAAGAGTTGTTACTCTTGAATGTAAAATTAAAAATTGTTATTTTTCAAATGTCTGTCTCTCATACCCTTCCCCTTCCACTCTTTCACACAGATAACGTGCACACACATAAGACATACAGTTATTCACTTGCTCTCATTTTCTATGCGTAAACACAAAATTGAAAGTATGGAATTCTAACTTGACATGAAGCTGTGAGTTATGGAAGGGCCGCTTTTATGATATATTGTCAGGATTTCGCAATTTTTCGGTGTCATTTCCCACAATTTTTCAAATTTTGACATACTAATCATGCCCTCTGCGTTGGTTTAGTGGCTACTGTGCTCGCCTATGGTGTGAGAATTTAGAATTCGAGTGCAAAAAAGATGGTATTGACCCAGCATCGTGGAAAAAAAGTGGGGAGCTCCAATTAGCAGCGAACGTTGAAAGTAAAGTCAGAACAAAACGATGGTGGACACCACCATCACACTCTCCCAATAAAAATCGCTATCTGGCGCAAGAAGTATTGGCTAAGCTTGGCCGTTATTAATGAAAAAGCAAGACGATGTTTGGCAAGGGAGCACATAAAAAATTTGATAAAAGTTTATTTCTTCGAGGTTCCGGGCACCTTTAGTGTCCTTCCTCGGGAACTAGGCATGTCAGTTAGTTTAAATTTAAATTTGTATTTGCACAAGCTTTCTTGGTTTTGCCATAAAGTGCTCCACATAATGCCACTCAGGTGTACAAGTAAAATCTTCACCACCATTTTCATGGCCAGCCCAAGAAAGCATTGTTACGTTGTAATTTTGAATAAATAAAATTTTGATTAAATAGTACTAATTACAGTAATCGAAAATCGTAGTGAGTGTTTCACATAAGATTTTTTCAATTAATTTTTGCCCAGCTTTGCCCAACTTACTGGCAAAATTTTTATACGGGAAAAGCTTCAAAATGTTTATATGGTGTTAGGTCCTACCATACTTCTATATTGAACAGCAACTAATAATAATGAGGAATCCAAACATTTAGTGAAAATTCCTGTTTAGAGATAACAGTTAGAGAAAGCTGTATATTTAATAAATAAAAGTTTAATCCTGAAATGGTTTCCTTGATCATGTTAATTTGGTCTACTAAACCAAGCAAGTAGTAGTAACAGTTTCTCTATTTATGTTAGTATATAAAATATTTTAAACAATAAGTCTATTCGACCTTCATTCTCACGCACCTGAACTGTATGAATCATTGTGTATATTATGCAATTATTAGTCATCCCTTAATTAATGGTCGACGCTTTTCATCAGAACATGATACTGGAAAGTATATCCATAATAAAAATCTTATTTTCCTTTCGAAATTACAAACCCGAATTTATACTTTATGTTCTATATTTTATCTGAATTACAATGTTTTATTTTCTTTCTTAATTAAAATTTTATGTTCTGCGAAAATTTAAAATTTTTAGCTTCAACAGTAAATATTGGGCTTAACTTAGAAAAGAGTTAAATCATAATAATAGCAAACTCAATCTTGTTTAATAATAAAAATATTTAATTTATAATATCGAATAATGCAATTGAATTTCCCGAAATTAAATTCTGATTCATTAACAACTCTTTAAAACGTTGATAAGAAATAATATCTCAAGTTTAGAGTAAACAGTAGTTTACAACTCATTTAATATCAGCTTAAATAATATTATTATTATTAAATAACAAACATTAAAAGAATAATAATAATTCCGATTATCAGTATGTATATATACAAATAAACGACATTGTAAAGGAGCTGGGAATGTTGGTTGAATATCAGTAAGCACCTGATAAAAGAGAATATTGGCATAAAATTTCATTTTTAGTATCGTACATATAAGATGCCACAATTTTTATTTGTGTAGTTTTTGTTGCTGTAGTGTAAATCATACATCCTTTAGAGTTTCATTTATACTCTTAATATTCATTTGAATACAGTAATATTTGCAAATAGAATGAAACTTTTTAATGATACCGATCATTGAATATTTTACTTGGGAAACAAAACACAATTCGGCAATAATATGTATTATTAATCTTTCCATAAAATATTAATTACTAAATTAATTAGTAATGAAAACATCTTTCTTAAATTAATAAAATCTAGTTTTCGTTTTAAAATATGATATAGATTTTAATTCCAGACTGCCTGTCCGTATTTGTTGATAAAACAAAATTAGAGATTGGAAGTATGACATAAGAGTGATTGTTTATTTAAAAAAAAAAAATTATTGTAACTACATTTTTAAGATTAGTTATCTGAAACAACGTCAGATGCTTCCAGATAAAACTCTCTCTTCCTTACTGATGCAATATTGGTAAAATGGATTTTGTTCGTTTACTCACATATTTTTAAAAAGATAATAAAATCTGTAATAAGGAAAATTATTAGCAAATATATTTTTCTCATTTTTCCTTAAATTTTAAACCGAGTTTTATCTAGAAAGTCTTCCAATTAAAAAGCAATTGAATTAGAAGAAATAGTAAGATGGTTAAAATTAAATGACGAAAAGTCCTGACATATAATATGTACAAAACACTTTATTCGAGCTTTTTACCTCACGCATCCTAATAAAAGTCTCCTTCTGGCATGCATCGGTTAAGTTCGGCCATTGTTATATGAAATACAACATATGTGAAATAAGCAAAACGATGTTTGCCTAGGGTCCAAATATAAAATTTGAAAAAAGTTTATTTTTTCGACGTTTCGGGCTTCCTCGGGAACTACATGAAAAAAAAAAAACTTTAGAGGGCATAAATTTAAATTTGAATTTGCATAAGCTTTCTTGGTTTTGCCATAGAACACTCCTCATAAGCCGCTCAGGTATACAAGTAAAATCCCCACCACCATTTTCATGGCCAGCCCAAGTAAAAATTGCAAGAAAATTTCTTGATTAAGTTGTAATAATTTTAAGAGAAAATCGTATGAGTGTTTCACACCATATTTTTCCAAACAATTGTTGCCCATCTTTGCCCAAATTTACTGGCAAAATTTTTACGCGAAAATTGAATTTTGGAAGTTTATGGAGAGCTGTAGTGTTAGTTTCCTACCGTACTTCTGTAATGACAGCAACTAAAAATCATGAGGAATCCAAACATTTAGTGAAAAATCCTGTTTGGAGATAACAGTAAGAAAAAGCTGTGTATTTAATAACTAAACGTTTAATCCTGAAATGGTTTCCTTGATTGTGTTAATTTGGTCTACTAAGTCGAGCAAGTAGTAGTGAATTTCAGCATTTATGTTAGTATGCAAAATATTTTAAAAACGATTATCGAATATAGCAGGTTACAGTTTGATGTTATGTTATTCTAATCTAGTTGTGTTATCTTGAGAATGACCTGGCTCCCAGGAGACGAAAGCTCGATACTGTATTTAAAGTGTTTTATACATCTTATATATCAGGACTTTTTGTCATTTAATTTCAACTATCATATATTGTAAAAGTTTTTAAGCCCAATAAACAAATCAAAGTTATATTATAATCATAAGGTTATTAGAAAAAAATTCTTAAGATTCCAAAACTTTTCCTTCAAATTAATGAAATCGTTGCAGCTTTATATAATCAATCTTGTTATAGTTAGTCATCTTAGTATCAGTTAAAAAAGAATTATACTATTATAGTTCTAATATATCTCATAGTTATCATTCACTTTGTTGTGTCTAATTTTAGTACATAGGGTATGCTATTTTTTTCAGCAGGTTTTACATCAACATCTGCTGGCGGTTCTACAGGCTTATTTGGAGGTCAGGCTAGCACAGCCAATACTGGCGGCCTATTTGGTTCCAATACTACCTCCGCATTTGGTCAAGCTAAACCAAATGCATTTGGTGCTTTTGGAACTTCAGGTGTTGGGCAAACTGCTACACCAACAGCCCAACCAGGTACCAGTTCACTTTTTGGACAGCCTCAAGCGCAGTCTGCTTCTGGCCTATTTGGTGCTAATACAGGTGAATAGTTTATAGTTTTTGAAAGTTTAAGTCAAACCGAAGTAGCCTAATTGTTTTTAGAGAAGCAGTGACCAAACTTCCACTTCTATATATAAATAATACAAACACCACATTCCCATGAAGAAATTATTTTTTTTCTGCCCAAAAAAGTCAGGGCGATCTTTTAAAATGTTCCTTATTCGAACCATAGTGATTCCCAATTACCCCAAGGCCAAGGGTGATGTGAGAAACTTCATATTCCAATTCCCCACTTAGAATGTGAAAAGTAAAAAGACGTTACATCCTTATTAACTATGGCAGTTGGCGAGCTTGTAGCTATCCATGTTGCACAAAGAATTTTCTGAGAATAATTTTTTTCCTTTCTCCAGCTGTTTTTCTCACAGCTGCAAGCAATTTACTGATGTGAACAAGGAAGAAAAGTAGGGTAGAATGGTGGCTTATAGTTTAGTTACAAGATCTATTGCCGCATAAAATAGGTTAAAAAAATAAATCTTTCTTGATTGTAGCAAATAAATAATTCATATAGAAAATAAGGAAGAAGCTACTGAATGAGTAGTAAAAAAAAAAAACATTAATATCAAAAACTTGCATCCTTTAATAAAAAGGAAGGTGGTGAAATAGGTTCGTTGAAAGGATATAAGTGTACTATAACATATTATTTCTTTTAATTAATCCAATCAGATATTACCTAGATGTCATAGAAATAAGGGTTCTTCTATATATATATATATATATTTAAGAAACTAAATGTTCTTTGCAATTGTCTTAGGTTTTGGTGCTGGCGGAACAACAGTCAAATTCACACCTGTAACTGGCACAGACACTATGGTTAAAAATGGTGTTACATCCAGTATAAATACAAGGCATCATTGTATAACATGTATGAAAGAATATGAAAGTAAATCACTCGAAGAACTTCGTCTTGAAGACTATGCAGCAAATAGAAAAGGGCCGAGACAGGTAAGGATATGACATTATTTGTTAAAGTTGGGGTTCTGCCTTTGACGTGATGTCGAAAAAATATTAGAATTCTTACTCTTAATAGTTTAAAGTTGATGGTGGCAGAATGTCGACATGACTGTTATCTCTAGTTCATATTTGTCATCTTTCACAATCATTTCTTAATTTCGATAGAAAGGAGTAGAATAAAAAGAACTTAGGCATAACAGCCAATCATTGGCCAGTGGTCGGTAGTGGAAAACGTTTAAACGATTTTGCCCTGCAGGTTTGTTATATCACCTTGTTTATCAAGATATCTTTAGGATATCGATCACCTATCGATGACCATAAAATGAAGCAGGTAATCACTGAAAAACTTTCTGATGATCGTGCCATCCACGGTTGAAGTTAAAGGAAATAGTTGGGGTGGTTGGTTCCGCAGAGCTGGAAATCATCAAAGACATTTTCCGTGATAGCCTGCTTCATTTTGTGGTCATCGACCGGTTTCAGGCGATCGCCCATCTTCTGGATGCGTTTGTCAGACAGTGTGATAACACAGACTTGCACAGAGAAAATTCAGTTCACACACCCACTTAAAGGAAATATTTCAAAACAATCACGGCTTTCAGAATTGCTTCCTACCCAGTTTTTCAAAACTGGTTGTATGTTAAGATCTACAATATGCCAAGTTTCATGGAATTCCTTTCAGCTATTTTCATACAAATACTAATTAGCGTCAAATGCAACCATTTGTAACAATTTTTTAGTGTCCGGTAGACCAGAAAAGGAATATAAATAAATTAAGAACCAATTCTGAAATATGAAACGCTTATTTTTATTTATATTCAACAGAAAACTGCATTTGTAATAGTAGAGTTAATATTAAATATCGATTTTTAGGGGACCCAGACAGGAACTGTATTTGGTAGTACAGGACAGATGTCTCTGTTTGGAGCAGGCACGTCAACCGCTGGTACAACATCAAACCTGTTTGGATCTTCTGGTGAAAATAAATCACTTTTAGGAAATACTACAAATACAGGTAAACAAGTTTTTTTTTTTTATGAGTTCACAGTATTTTAATCTATGCTTGTTTTCACATCAGCTTAATAATAACATCTTGTGGCATCAGATAATCCTTCTTACAAAATATTTATTTTTCCCTTAAAGGATTTGGTACGTCTGGTGGTACTGTCTTTGGATCAACTTCTACTAATCTCTTTGGAAAGCCTGCAGGTACAGCCACTGCATTTGGCGCCCCAGCTTCTACAACGGCAGGCACATTTGGTTTCAATACAACTGCCAATGCCAACCCGTTTGGTGCAAACACAGCCCAGAAGCCATTTGGCGGTAAGAGAAGTTATTTCAAATATTTTTATTTTAAATCTTCATTAGTGATTAACACATATATTAAATCTGCATCTTTCTGAGTTTGTGGGAGATTTATAAAGTATATTTCTTAGATTTATTTATATGATTCGTACCACGAGATTACCTGATGCAAAGTTACGAATAAATTAGGATTTGGTATTTTATCCGTCGTAGCATGCGTATTACTTTTGTTCCTGAACAGAGCAAATTCGCCAAGTTCAGGTAGAGAGTTCACTTCAACGCAATGTTTCTGTCACACTTGTTGGTTTGTTGATTGTATATATGTGCGGGAGGTATATATGAAAAAAAAAACAGCTCCACCAAACAATCCTTGTGGATTAGCTTAATGATGGGACCCGGCAAAATTCTGATAGATATCTAAATAAGTCGGAAGTGAGATATTGCTGTTTTTCCAGGAATTTCTATTAGGCTTCTGAGTGGGAATATCTTCAAGGACGTTTTGAGATATTCTAAATCATGTTAGCTTATGCCGTATTATTCATTTTGTATGATTTATGAGACAGAAGAGACGATACATTGTTTTAGTTAAGGAGATTAGTTAGGACATTAGTTGAAAGATCTAGCTTGTTTCTCCTTTATGTTTGGAATATGAATATCAGGTGGGCGAGCTAGTCCATTTTTCCTTAATTTTTTTGGTCGTATAATATAAATTTTCTTTATAATGAAAATACCTGAATAAATAATAAATCTGTATTCATGCAATAGCATGTTACAGGGAGTTGCCAGTACTACCAAAAGTTAATAAATAAATAGCTACAAAATTACAAACAAAAACAATACAATTCCCAAAATAATAGTTCAAAAAAATATTACAAAACTTCTCATAAAAAAAAGAAAGAAATAATTACTTCTCAAAACAATCAAAATAAAACTTTCTCAATTTTAGATCATTAAAAATATAATTAAAAACTTTGCTCATATGGTCATTGTCTTTGATCGACAAAATATTAAAAATATCATTTTCTGTATTTTGGTCTGCATTTATAATATAATCCTTTAGTATTGATTTTCTGTATACACTGTAGGGTTAGGTCAAATAAAGAAATATGATGTAAGGTTTCTTTTTCTTTTAGATTACACATTTTACATATACTAGTTGTTTCCAATTGTACACTTTTCCCCATTAAAATAAATTCTAACGAGGTTTATATTAGATAGCCTGTATTGTGCTATTAATAACACAACTTAGATGATTCGACCATCTTTCCAAAATATTCTTCTTCTGCTGCAGGAGCTGCTCAGCGTCTGAGAAGTAGGATAAATTATGAAACCCCAACATGGCCATTATTTTACTAAGATAAAGGAGTCAATGCTGTTTTATTGCCCCACAATGTTTATAGTTTCAATAAGCAGTATCTCTCTTTACGGTAGTCTAAATAAAATTTTAAAAAAATCTGCTTTGAAACACTCACACACTTACTTTCAATCCTGTAAGTAGGTGCTACTATATATAAAATGACCATAAATACAGTAGTAAATGTGGGAAAAGATACAAATCACCTGAGTCACTTGTGTGGAGGAACTCACCCAGCGGTGAGATTCCATAAGGAAAAAAACTCTTTGGCTTAGTTATTCAATAAAGAGTCTCCAGGCCAGCGGCGTTTCAATCGTCTCGGTGGATTATCTGGAAGGGTAGAGGAACTTAGCTGGCGTACTAAAGGATTAGGCTGAGCAGAGAAGGACAGATGGAACGTTTTGTATTTGGTTTTAGCAACTTCAGTAATGTAAGAAATATTGAGGTCTTGATGTAGGGTGAAATTTGATCCATAGAAGGGGCGTTGACCATTTTTCTGAGGATTTTGGACCGGAATGACTGGATTCGGCGGGAATTGGAATTTTTGGTTGAACCCCATGGTCAACAGTGTATGTCCACGTAGGTTTGAGTAGTACCAGGTAAATCAGTCTTTTGTATTGTAGGGATAGTTTAAAACGTCTGTGGAGGTTAATTTTCTTTAAACTCAAATTCTCTTTTGCTCCAACATAAATATAGTGGATGGGGGGACAAGTACCAACCATCAAACCCAGGCAGATAGAGAAGCAGTAACATTGTAGCAAGAAGAGCGTGCCAATAACACTACACCAACTCCATTTGAAATTTAACATAAAAAATACCACACAACTGTCTGAACCAATTATTTAGAACAATAATATCTTTAAGTTAGCATTCCAGTGACAAGAAAAATGACAGTTTATATATGTGCCGTAAAGCGGCCCCTACACGGTCAATAATATTGTCAATATTGGTATTGACAAAATAATCATCAATACTCGTGCTAACCGGTCTCAATACTTCATTACCTTACACGATCAATATTATTGTCAACAACTTTGCTCAGTAGTTACTACTTCTGCCTCTAGGAGAGTGAATCTACGTGGTTTCACTCGTTTCTTTGCTGGTTTTTTCCCTTCCAAAAAATGAATAATCGTACAAAAGCTTGCGTAGCTATTATTTTGGCGTTTGGCACTACTCGACAAGTGAAACGCAAACACTGGGTGAAAGAATGGTTGAAGAAGAGAGATGAATATTCTCATTTAGTACTTTTGAAGGAAATCAGCCTCTGCGATGTTGAAGATTTCAAAAACTACTTTCGAATGGATGAACTTACCTTTAACAAACTGTTACAGATGGTCGAACCATTTTTGAAAAGACAGGACAGAAATATGAGAGAAAGTATAAGTGTTAGGGAAAGATTAGCCTCAACCTTGAGGTATTTGGCCACAGGAAGAAATTTTGAAGACTTGAAGTTTTCAGTCATAAGGCCCCAACAACTATCAGCAAAACTGTAATAGAAACCTATGAAACCTTTATATATGTCCTACAAGACTTTGAAAAAATTACAATCACCTTTAAAAATGTATGATTGAAGCTGATTTTAATAAAAAATCTTTCCCAAGAACCCCACTGGATCGTGTTTTGTACTGAACTGTAATGAAGGGAAAATGTATGTTAATCAGAAAAATAAGATTAAAAAATTACAATCATCTTTAAAAAATGTATAATTGAAGTTTTATTTTAATACACAAATCTTTCCAAAGTACCTTTGGAAGGTATTGTATTACTGTTGTTGAGGTTAGTTTTCCATGTTGTATAAAACTTAGTATTGATGGAAATATTGTCGCCGCCCCTACACGGTCAATATTATTGTCAATATCTCCTCCAATTCTCAGTATGGATACACGAAAATCAGAAAATCCGGATTTCATCAACTCTTATAATACCGACCGTCAATACAATTTTTTCACCTTACACGGTCAGTATTATTGTCAATATGCTAAGGTATTGTGAGTATTATTGACCGTGTAGAGGCCGCTTAAGAATTCCAAGTTTAAAAGAAATCTTTTAGTCTTCTCGAGAAAATTACAAAAACTCCAAACCAATTTGGAATTGTAGCTATGCTTCTAATGTATATTAATATTATGTAAATGGTATAACCATATATTATATTGAAGTGGTACTTTAGAGGGAAGCTTAACCTTACTGTTCGCCCAGAAATTCTCAAAAATCAATTTTCCCTGGAAAATATTTCAATTAAAAGTGATAAATATTTATCTGTTTAGTTAGTATAAGAAGATTAAAGAATCTTCGTTGGAGCTTTTTTCAAGAAAACCTTAAAAAACAAAAACTTGAGTAAAGTCGCACTTCCAGTTAATGAATTTCGGTTAAGGAATTTCGATTGTCTAAACGGAATACAAAATTTGAGCTTCCTGCAATTTTTCGTTTTTTAAATTGAAATGAAAATAAAGTTCTTTTTTTTTGCGAAATTAAAAAATTATAGGTCTGATTATGTGAACTTAAGAAGTTCAAACAACTCGTTGGTATTTTAATTGAGAAAATTACAGAAAAAAAAAAATCCGTAAGTCGTTCTTCCGATCAACCGACTTTCTTCAATCTTGAAATTTTGAGAATCCATATAATAATTGAATATCATATAATATAGATGATAGTATCGTATAATATACGAAAATACCTGGACAGAAGTTGTAGCACTTTATATAAATGCAATTCTTTAAAGGAAAACCGATTTCAACAAAATTGCTAAACTAAAAGATCCATTCAGTAAAGTGGTAAATCCGGTCATTCGATTTTCAACGAAAACTTATTTCCTCCGACGCTCTGGTAAAACATCGAATATTTAAGTTTGAACTGTCCGCGATTTTCCATTGTCATGTTATGCTAACCACATACAGAGAGACAAGTTTCTAGAAATTACTTTTTTCGGACTCAGGGATCCCAAAACGTGTATTTCCGGTGAAAACTCTTTATCGAAAAGTTGACATGATCTCAATATATCCTCTTAAAGAGATTGTAAAAATGTATTATTTATTTGTGCGTATGTTTTTGTCATTTAGCTGCAGCTCCAACTGGCCTATTTGGAGCAACTTCTCAGCAGTCCACTGGTTTTGGTACAAATACGGCCGGCTTTGGAACTTTTGGAAGCACACAAACTGTAAGTGCAAATATTTTCAAACTAACTTAATTATATTTGATAGCAAAAAAAAAATAGTTAAAGTGAAGTAGGTGTGAAGTATTTATTATTCTTTTGCTAAGTAATGAAAGAATTATTTCGTTATATATACATATATAGAGCCTATTTGGCGAGCAGAAGCCAGCATTTGGAATTGGTACCAACACGGGCTTTTCTTTATCACAGCCTTCATCAACATCCACAACATCACTTTTTGGAGGACAAAAACCAACACTTGGTGGTGGCTTCGGTACCGGTGGATTTGGTCAACCAGCTACAACCAGTACTGCGCCAACTGGATTTGGCACACCATTTGGTCAGCAGCAACAATCAGGTGGTCTACTAGGAGGAGCAAGCGGTGGTTTGAAAACAACTTCTACTGGATTTAGTTTTGGACAGCCTACAAACACTTTAGGGGGTAAATAAGAAATAAATTAATTATAATAATTTAAAACAAATTGTTCATATTTACATCAAAGTTTTCCTATTAAGTAACAACCACTTAAATTCTCTCTTTGGCTTAGTTCTGTTTTAGTATTATTTGTCCGATTTTGAATTGGTAATTTATAAAGTGTACATTGCAAAATTGAAATTTTGTTAATTATAAAATACCCAAATATTACGCTAAACTACTTTGTATTTATCAGGGGAAAATATTTTTCATTATAATCATCATATATTGACAAATATTTATTTTTTAATTTTAAAATAATCAATAATTTTGGTGAGGATCGGTCAAGAAAAAACATTCAATTATGCCGACGTTTCGACAGAGTTTCCTGTCTTTAACAAGGCTCTAATATATAAACAATCGTGAAGATGTGGAAAAAGAATTTAGAACATACACATTTTTTACACTGCAGAAACATTAAAAGGAAAAAATACAAATATTTTTACTCCATTTTCATTTCTGTGGATGATTTAAAACAAGACACAGGTAAAAAATGTTTATTTTTTCCTTTTTTGTTTCTACGATGTAAGAAATGTGTATGTTCTAAATCCTTATTCCACATCTTCACGATTGTTTATATATTAAATCCTTGTTAAAGACAGGAAACTCTGTTAAACGTCGGCATAATTGAATGTTTGTTCTTGGCCGATCCTCACCAAATTTCTTTATAACTTAATTCATCAACTACAATATATTCCAAATACTTTTATAATAATCAATAATGTCTGATGCTTCTCTGAACATTATAGATTGGCTTGTACTCATAAGAAAGCGATTATATTATTTTTATTTTTCAACTTGCAGTAAAAATAATTATACTTTACAATAATTAGATGTACTCTTTAACAGGTACCAGTTTATCCTTAGGTAGTGGGGGAAGTTCAATTTTCGGCCAACAAGCTCAAAAACCAGGAAGTTTATTTGGTTCTACAAACATGGGAAGTACAGGTCTTTTTGGATCTAATAACATGAATACCTTTGGAACAAATACTATGTTCAATTCCGGCAGTAATACTTTAGGTACTGGCGGTAACACTGGAACTCTAGGCGGCGGTGGTGGTTTCGGGACATTAGGTTCATTAAGTGGTGGTCTGAACCAGGCGAATCAGTTAGGGTAAGTTTAAAATTTATTTAGTAATTATATTTAATACTTAGTAATTAATATTAATAAAATTTTATTTTTTGTTCATTAATTTTATATTTATTTAGTTGAAAAATTACCACCCACAGTGAACAAATAAATTATAATCATTTAAGTTGGGTTGGTTACTTTTTTTGGGTGAGAGAGACATAAAATTGAGGTTATAATTCTTTGGTAAAATTGCATCTTTATAATTGATACATTGTAATTTGTTAACTGAAATTTGCCTTTCGGTTACCTTTACTTATGGTCGGCCCTCATTACAATAAGCGCGCGAAAATAGGACAGTGATCCACTTATTTTCGAGTTTGACCGAGTAAGGATATTTTTGGGGGTTCATGGAAGGTACTAAGGAACGGAGCCCTTTGTAAAAGAGATTACTGAAGAACCGTAAAATATTTCAAAAATATTTATAAGCAGTTCCCGCTATGTGCATTACTATACACTACACTAAACAGATGTACATTTTTACCTGATTTTACCTAAAGAGATGTCCATCCAAATAAATCATTATTCATTCTGCAAATTAAATTTTAAAAGATCAAGAGATTAATTTAATCACACAATACTTGCGTGAGATTTACTTGTTCTAAACATCTTAAAAAAAGTCTTAACATTACCGTTTAGTAATATTTCAGACCAATGGAGATATTTCATTGCTTACTGCCGAAGAATAAAAAATATTGCTAGGAATTTAATTTTCCTAAGCGTATATTTTTTTAGTTTCAATTATATTTACAGCTGTAAAATTTATTGATAAATATGTGCATGTTTTTTTTTATTAGAATGTGAAATTAATGGTTATTTAAAATTATAGCGGTGGAGCCGTTCCAGCTCAGTTTGTAAATCCGATTCATCAGCACCTTGCTACATTTACTGCATTACCTTATGGAGATTCGCCAATATTCAAAAATGTTTTGAAAACGGTAAGTAAAATTTTAACTTTTTCTTTGCTACTCGTACGAGTACGTGTTTTTCTATGTATAAGGCTTATTAACGTTAGCGTTACAACTCAAAATATTGCTGCCAGCTAGTACTGTAAATTTTACTAGCAAAGTGTACTATAAGTTGCATTCAACTTGAGAAGTGTTATACTCATCCTTTATTATACAAGGCACTAAAACTTATACGAAATTTATAAGAATTTTGTAAAATATCTCAATTTATTTAATGACAAAATTAGATTTCATGGCAATCAATAATTAGAAGTTCTGCAGATAATAACTATTAGGGTACATAGTGCCAGTATAATAAGAGATGTTCCTTATATACCTGGGTGAAGAAGAAATTTTATTGGAACTTGCATCTCACGTAGATTGTGGTAGGGGATTATTGCATTGCGACCAAAAAGATCTGTTGTGCCCCCCGGAGCCTTCTCAGTGCGTTGCCGGCCTCCACGCAGTGTTTCTAGCTACAGACAACACTGCTCATCACCAGACAGTGAATTATAGAGGCTGCTAGGAAGAGAAAATCTAAGAGCAGCATGCTGCTGGATTCGAACCCGGAACCTCCGCGTTGCTAGTCCAGGGCGCTACCACTGAGCTAATCCCTTCTTCTCCCTAGGTTTTCGCCAATTAACTAGGGACGGAGACCCTAGTTTGTGTACTGTGTTTGCCCTTGTCTGTAAAGAGTAGAGTGTATGTAGTTAAAGTGTATAGTATACTATTCTGATGAAGTGCATTGAGTTACTGAGCCTAGGGTAACCCGTAGGGTCGATACTCCCCAAGTAACTGCATGCAACAGATACCTCTTGCGGACATGCATCTCACGTAAAACCCAAAATCTCACAAAAAGCAAAATGGTAACAATGCAATAATTCAGAAAATTCATCTTCTTTCTGTTGTTACAATCGATAATCAGGTTCTTCCGGATTATGTTTCGCTGCATGGGATGTGGTGTCAGGTAAGCACATACATTCCTTCTTTAATTAAAGCAGTGTAAGAATTGCCTAAGGCTTTGACATTCCGAAGAACAATGTCGTAGAAACGTAATACCAATAGTGCTAAATCACAAATTAAATGATTGCCCAGTCATTGAGTCTGTACGCTATCTATCGGGAAGCCATTTCACAAGGAATTCGAAAAACAAAACATTTACCGGTTAAGTATATTTCAGCAACTTAGCAACTTTTTGAGCATTTCTTACTGAAAGCCCGTTTTCATCTCATTTACTGAGTTTTAAGAAAACTTGTAGGATATGGTAACCTAATACTTTTGTATTCCAGTAAATTGTAAATCTGTCAGGTCTATATTCTTTGCTAATAGAAATTTCATCCTCCTTCAACTCTGTGTAAGCTCATTAGAATGGTGGATAATCTTTTTTAATCGAATTTATTTCTTTTAGTCTTCTGGAGGAAAGGTTGATGAACTTTTAAAACCTACCAGTCCTGCTGCTCAGAAAGCTCTGATGTCTGGCCAAAACTATAAAGTTACTTCAAAACCAACTACTAAATTAAAAATCAAGCCTATTGAAACAAATAATTTAACTAAGGTAGGTTAAATTTTCGTTGGTAAAAAGTATGTATTCATTTATATAAAATGAAGAATATGTTTAAATTTATACTTTTTGTTTGTTTAGTATTTTCTGAAATCTATTCAGAAATGTATCTGGATTGGAATTTCTAATTTGGCTGAATGATTTAGCGTTATTTTAATAGTTGGGAAAAAAATAATATTTCTGAGTTTTAATAATACAAATATTTTACGTTTGATTTTAGAAGGCACTTTTTGATGAACTGGATGCTGAAGATGAAATAATTGGGAATACCAGTAACACAGAACAATGGCCAGTTGTATCTAGACGCCGACTGTTGATTAAACCTACGATTCCATCTTATTCTGTTGATAATACTGTATCACCTTTGGTGTCAGCCCTTCAAAAAAGAGCATCACTTAATAATTGCAATAGTCCTACTAACCATCAAGCAAATAGTCCTATTGATGTAAGTGGAATGTCATCTCCACTTAAACACAGTACTAGTCTATTCAATTCATCGCCAAATCAAAGGGCAGCTACTTCTTCCACTCCGCAATCTAGTCTTAAGTAAGTACCATTAAATGGAATTAAATATTCCATTTTCAATTTATAATCGCTCAGTGAATTGATTGAATTGAGACTATAAAATGTTGGATTTAAATTTAAATATTTCAACATTTCAGTTTTAAGTAAAATCAGTAAAATAAAAAAATAAAAAATCTGATGTGAAGCATTCAGACGACTTTATCTTATTGCATTTATGGAGTTTTTTCCGACTTATAATGGAGACGAAGTCTTTTCAGACTTATAATTTTTACTAAATGTTTACTTGTCTTCAATTTTATTTCAATGGAGACTAGATTTAATAAATTGACCTGTTTAAAGGAAAGCATGGGACCTAAACTTTTTTAATGAACTTTTCCGGGAAAAAGTTTCAAATAAAAATTATATTCATAGTTAGGATTCTATGATTTTTATTCTAGCCTTGATCGTCATGGTATAAAATAACTGAAGCAGCCTAAAAACTTTTCCATAAAATCCCAACTTTTTTCATATGATCTCAGAGTAAGTAGGACATGATTTATGCTTAATGAGTGCACTATATCTATGTCTATATCTTGAAATCTATAAAACCGGAGTTCTTATTTCTTAAACCAAAGTGAGTTGGAATAATTAGAATTCAATATAAAATCATCATCTAAACATCCCTTGTTTTTCGAGTAAATTGATTTTTTTGGGGGTGTTCTGGTGGAACAACAGGAATGTTAAGCTTTCCTCCACAGTACAACTTCAGCACAATTTTTACTATTTCTATTACATTACTATACATTACAAGCATTGCTAGAATTCCAAATTTGAAGAAAATCGGTTAATTCTAAATATATATAGAATTGGTTTTTGAGTTTTTTGGAATTTTCTCGATTTTCTTTAAACTTGGAATGTTTACTGCACAAATCAAAAGTGACACTTTTTATTTTCTAGAAAAAATTGTTTGTGGGGAGGGGGGGTTCTGGAGAACTAAGTTTAAATTTAAACAGCCGCTACAAAGGTTTTTGGTTGGAACATGAGTGTTTAGTCACACATTCTGGTATTCATGTATTATAATCCCCTACCATTTAGGCAAGCCTAAACTAAATTATAAAGATTATACAATTTTATTTGGTAAATGGATTATATTAATTGCCTTAAGAGAAAGTCGTGTGAGTAATACACACCAACTTTTTTTTTATATTATTTCATAAATCTAGTTTAAACTTGAGTTCGCGATTAGTGGAATAGTTACCGCAAACGTGATTCAATCGTAATAATGAGTTTGATCCGCGTTGCCATCGTGAAAAATTAGGGATTAATAATGAACTTGATTGTGAAGACAAGATATATGGAAATAGGCGGCTCTCCAACCGGAAGTCTCTACAAAAGTTTGTTTTAGGCATGCTTTGGCTCTTACTGTTGGTTTAATGATTTATTTTAATTTATATTAAATTTTATAATCAACTATTACGAATTGATTTGTAATAATTATCCAGATCTCAAGAAATAAATCTAGTAAAATTGTTCAATAAACTTTATTAATTAAATGTCATTTTTATTATTTTAAAAGAATTTTTTTTTGTAGACTTGGGCAGGTTGATTGTTCAGGAACACAGATTGATCCTCTTTCACCAGTTACCTCTTCTTCCTTGCAAAAAAAGTATGTTCATTTTTTTTTTATATCTAATAGTAATATATTCAGATATTACTACTTTTTTTCAGTATTTTTTTTATTGTAATTAATAAGTAAATGACTAAGTTACGACTAAATGACTAGGTACTTAAGATTTTTTATATACTTAAGATTTATGTATCATCTTTTCCCCACATATTCTTACTTTTAATTATCACATGATAATTTGTCGTCCTACTTTCATGTGTGTAATTAATTGATATTATGAGTTATAAAGAGACATTCAAATCACAATTTCGATGATACAATATAACAGTAATTTCGTTGCATTTTCTTTTTTTTTCTTCTTCTTCTTCTTCTATGGTTGTGATATTATGTGATATTATATTTTCTTCTATAGATATTATTGTGCACTAACTGATGGTACAATTTGAATAAGATTTCAAAACAAATGAAGCCACTTCCTATAGGCGATAGGGATCGTAAATTAGTCATCACCGTCATTTTCTTTCACACATATATAAAAGTTAAAAGCCAAAATCTTTAATAAATTCATTAAATCAGTGAACGAAATTTTTAACATTTTTAAATAAGAAAATTATTTTTCATTTTCCACTGGCTTTTATAGCAACTTTATGAAAAACAAGTGTAATTGCACCCTGAAAAATGAAATGAAGTAAATTTCTTATATTAAAACGCATTAAAAACTATCCTTAATATAAATGTAATTGTTCTACTTGTTTTTTGGTGTGCCCCCTTATAAATGAAGCTGACACATTACATAAATGTTGTGAGGAAAAAAACCGATACTAACATTGAAAAGAAAATCAAATAAAAATAATAACAATAGAAAAGAAGAGGGCAAAATTCTTTTAGACTTGACATATTCCGTAGGTGTGGGTTGTTCTGTCCATTAACAGGGCATGATTATCTACACCTGTTCCGTATTGGTGTGGTGAACTCGCTCCTGAGCCCACTTTGCTGGGAAGCAGATATGATTGCGGATCATATCTTTCTATGTGACAGACAGTAGTAGTCACCTTTCTGACTAAATTTATAACTTACATTTATTGGGTTGCGCGAAAGAAAATGGCAGAAATGTCTCCTACGGCGTTAAAAAAATAAAGTTGCTAATGTGTGTGTGTGCTAGTATCTATCTATAAGTAGGGTCAGTATCTGAAAGTTACACATCAGACTTTTTTTTTTAGAGTTCTGTTTAAGAGCGCTGAAGGAGATGGCACCAAAGGCAATAATTTAGAATTGAGGTCAAAAGATGCTAAGGAAACTTCAGCAGATCATTCAACAACTTCTAGTTCAGGTAATTAAGTGAACATAATATTACAGATTTAAGTTCTTATTTTTATTAAGGTTATAACAGTCAATATTTTCTTAAAATGAAATCCTTTTTTTCCAAGTTGTAGCTCTTAAAAAATTCGTTTTCAGTAATGTTATTTATGAAAATTATTTTATGTTTAAACAAAGGACTATTTATTATTTTCACATTATTTAGAAAACAATTAATTTGTGCAGATTCTGACCAGGAGGAATCCATTCCGGCTGAATTGGATAATTCCTGCGTTGGCTCACGACATCCTACAGGAATTACACTACGTCGTGCAGGCTATTACACTATTCCAACTTTAGAAGAATTAGCCAGTTTAGTTGATGATCAAGGAAGATGTATTGTTGATAATTTCACAGTAGGAAGATTAAATTATGGCAATATCTTTTATCCAGATTCATTTGATGTTTCTGGTCTAAACTTAGATGATATAGGTATGTATTAGTTTTGTCAAAAAACAAAAAAAGAAAGTAACATTTCATAAATAAGGGATTTTTATTCTGTTTCAGTTCATTTCCGTCATAAGGAGGTCACGGTTTACCCTAATGATTCTGTGAAACCACCTGTTGGAGAAGGCTTGAATCGTAGAGCTCAGGTTACACTGGACCGTGTTTGGCCAGTGGACAAAACAACTCGACTTCCTATTACAGATCCAGCAAGAATATTGGCAATGGATTATGAAAGCAAGCTAGGCAGAGCTTGTGCAAAGCATGGAACTAATTATGTCGAATATAGACCAACCACTGGTTCCTGGGTTTTCAAGGTATTTCATGCTAAATCACTTCCATTTATAATGACAAATTTTACTGGAAAAGAATGATACGGTGTTTTATGAAATAAATCAAAATGTGTTCAATGAAGGTCTGAATCAAAATGGGAACGTCAAACAGTTCCTATAATATCAATGTTCTTTAGAATCCTTCAGTTTCTTGTTTATTCCTGCCATCCTTGAGAAGAAATATGTAAAGAGTGAAAGTTTTCTTAATATATTTTAGTTGATGCACTGGTATTTAAATGTTTTTGTTAGGGACTGGCTAGGTTGTATGTTACTGAGTGAGAAAAAACAAATTTTCGGTCTTTATAGGGGGCATATTGAACTCATTTAAAATGGAAACATCCAACACGTGGGGGTAAACTACGTTTTTTGAAGGAGATTTACTTTATAATTAATTAACCACACTATCTTACTATTATATTTATGTATTTATAACAGCGCGAAATAACATTATGTCAGCGTGGGCTGCTGTGAAATAGTTACTGACAAGAAATGATAAAATACGAGCTGAATGAGCATAAGCTGGTATAGATAAATAAATAATCTTTTGTTAAGCAATCAATCTATATTAGCAGGTTGTTAATCTATACATATAAGCAGGTTGTTTAATAACACAAATACATTTCGCATTTCACTTTTCATAATTCACACACGCCATCCACGCACGCATGTATACTTAAAAAATGGATTCTTTACATGCCTAAATATAACAGTCTAAACTACCTTAAGTAAAAACTAGCTGCTGAGGCATCCGACGAACAGACCCAAATGCACACCCCTCACACCCGCGAACCACGAACAAGAACCACAGACAATCCACAATATTGCCAAGAACAATGGGCACAGTGCAAATGTCGCCAACTTTTTTTGAAAAAGTTCGTTGGTTTGTACGTGTGGTTTCCGATGTGTGTGGTGGGTTTGTCTGTTGTTTCTTTGTCATTCTTGTTCCGGTGGTGTATTTCGTTTCTGAGGAATTTGTTTGCACATTTCCACTGTGCCCATTTTCTTGGCTATGTTGTGGATTGTCTGTGGTTCTTGTTCATGGTTCGCGGGTGTGAGGATGCACTGTTTGACAAAAAGCATCCTGATGATGGGCCAACGCCCTAAACAGTCGATGGCACATAAAGAAGCAGGCTATCACGGAACATATCTCTGATGCTTTCCAGCTCTGCGGATCCAACCACAACAACAACTTTTATTTGATTGACTTCATATCGTTATTTACTTTATCATATTCTCAATGTGTCTAATAAATACATTTTAATTTCAAAAGTAATACAATTCTTCTTCCAGGTCGATCACTTTTCTAAATATGGTCTCACTGATTCAGATGAAGATGATAATGGAGGTGTAGATATAAAAAAAATTAAATTAGGAGTATCTGCTCAGGCTGGTGCTGCAGTTGTAAATGGAACTGCACCTCCTTTACTGCAGCAACAGCAACAGTCTGTACCTCAGCTGCAAATACCGTCTAAACAGGTAAGCATTATTTTATTTTTTGGTATGGTTTTTAGGGTCTCTCAGTATCATCAATTAATACAAATTATTTCACAAATTATATTGACAAAATTATAATTTTATTTTTAAGGTAGAAGATGCATTAACTGCCTTGATGGCGGAAGACGATGAGGATATGGACGACGGAATTACAAATCCATTTGATTTAGGTATAAATACTTAAAGCTCCCAAATTTTACTGTAATGCAGTACTCTAATATGTTAATATTTAAAAACTAGATATTTAGAAAAACTAGTCAGATTGTTATAGGGGATTATTCATTGCGACCTGAAAGACTATTGTGATCTAGAAAAACTAAAATGAGCAAAAATAGAGAGTAACTTCATCTAAATTATGTTTCACGCAAGCGGAACATTCCAAAAAATTAATCACATGGAATACTGGGAAATTTATTTATGATATTTAAAAACGAATTTTTTGGAAACCACATAATATTTTTAATATCTCATACTCCTGTAAGATGAAGTATTCCATTAAGTGAAGAGTATCTAGTAATTCTATCTATACTTTAAATATATGCACTTATAAATTGAAACATTTATCAAAATAATTACCAATCATTAAATTCGAAAAAATTGATTTAGTTAGTCGATTGTGGAAGAGATACGACGATAGGCTTATTTCTTATCCATCATCTCCATTATTGAATAGTTTCACCTACTATATGTTATAAGCAACTAACATTTAATAAAAATTCCAAATTTAAAAAAATTGGTCAGTTTAAATTATATGAGAATTACAATTAAAGAAAGACGTGTGATCGCTTTACACCAATTTTTTTCGTCTTTTTTTATTTTTTATTCTATATTATCGAAAACGGCTCTAAGGATATTTTCTTTAAACTTATCAACATACTTTATGTATCTGTCTTTTTCTTGTTTTGACCAACCATTTCTAAATCTTCAGACGCAGGGGATTGGGTTTGTTAATACTTTATTATTTTATAGCCACTTTTATTTCAGCCATTTTCCGAGCAAAGTGATTTATTTATTGACTGAAAGGGATGTGAGGCTTTCCTCAAAAATACAGTAATCACTATATCATACCATTTTGTTAGCTATGTAGTATCTAAAGAAGTAAGCATTTTGTACATTTCCACATATGAAGAATATTTTGTCATTTGTTAGGGGTAGAAATATTTGCAGAAACTAAATATTTTGCAGAATTTTAATGACGAGACAACTTCCTATATTTCTTCACTTCCTATTAGAATATATATAATATTTTATTTTCAGATGAAGAATTAGAAAGAAGAACTTTAAGCCCTACCGCTAAATTAGCCAAACAAACAGGTACAAATGCTCGCAAATTGCAAATGATGAAAGCATCATTCTTTGATAAAACAAACTTCAATATAGGTTGGTTTTTTTCACTTTTTTGAAATAATTTATTGACAGATATTATTTGTTTTATTATTTATTTTATTACAAAAAATTCACTTATAGATGGCGAGTGTTTAGACTTTGGAGATATTGTCGGCGATGGTGATGGTGATGGCATTGTTGAGGATGGCATGAACGACATGAGAATTAATAGCTTCAAGCGATTAACAGATACATTATCTTGGTATCATCGTCAAGGAGCCGCCGATCTTTTAAATATGAGCCATCTAGCTGAAGTTACCGACAGGAGAATGCCCAAGGGTAGCCATTAAGTCTTAGTTTACTCTCTTCCTTTCTTACATCTTGCAAGCAAGAACATTGAGTGCAGGCTATGTTTGTGTTTAGATGGATGACGTTTTCCGCTATATTATTACTACTCTCACTTCTTATTTAGATTGATTTATGGAACTTCTTGCTTTAATCTTTATAAAAGAGTTTTTAAAAGTTTTTATTATTATAAATATCGGAGAATTTATTAAATACAAAATTAATTTGTTTATTACATACATATAATATATTTTATATGTTTATATGTATAATATATTTTATATGTTCAGTGTTAAAAATGATTATGCATGTCTTTCAGTTATCTTGTGCTATTAAGCAAGTAAATGCATGAAATTAAACACCTTCTAATGTTGCCTTGTAAGTTTTAGTTTATGGTTTGCAATTTTTTTTTTCCTAATTAAATAAATTTATTCATATTTTGCTTAATAAATAAGCGAATCATATTTTAATGGTGAATCCACTATTACTATTATTATATTCTAGCATTTGTAGATTTTATTTCTATTAAGTGGAACTGTTTATTTTATGTTAAATTTGGTTTATTTTATTTTGGATCCTCCTGATTCAAGTTTTTTAAACTTTTCAGTTTTTAAGCTTAATTTTTTAAGTACGAAGACATAGCTGAAGAAGCAAGAAAATGTGTTTTTTTAATTATTTAAAAAAAAAATTCAAATCAGAACATTTTTGATGTGTTTGAATAAATTGATCTAGAGCAGGAGTTCCCAAAGCGATAGGGGTCACTAAAAGTTTGTATGTAATTTGTTGATGGACATAAAATACCTTTGGAAATGAGCAGCAGATATCGATTAAGGTGCTTGTTATCAGGGAAAAAAAAACGGAAAAACATAAAATTAAAAAAATGGCTAAAGGGGTGCACTCTTTAGGTCAAATAAAAGAAAAATAAACATTATAATTTTGTCTGGAAATGCCTAATCTTAGAAAATTATACACTAAAATTTCTACCCACTTCTTTAAAACCTTTCAAAAACTTTTTTAAAATTTATTCGTTTTCAAAAGAATTAATGTTAATTCTAGTGGCGCTAAAAGATTGAAAAAATCTAAGTTATCAGGTGCTAATCGGCTTTAATCTAATGAAAAACTTCTTTATTCACGATCCTACAGTGACGAATCACTGAAGACAAATAGGATCCTTTTTGGCGATTTTGTACCAACTGTTATTCAGTAGTATTATTACTGTTATTATTTTTCTGTAATTAAGTAAATATGAAAAAGCTCGAGAACCATATTTTGGAAATTGGGGCATATAATCGTATAATGCAGATAATTATTCTATAATGCTTTTCCGAGCATATCTCTAAAGGATTTTTTTTTCTTTTACTCCCATGCAACTTTGACTGTAAGTCTAATATTTAATAGAGATTATACGGAATAATTTTCCTGAAATTGGATCGAAAAGAAAAAACTTTTCAAAGAGAAAAAGGTTGGGAACTTCTGATCTGGAATCATGCATAAATAAAAGACAGGTAGGCTAAACTCTGCTGTTCAACACGAACCTTCCTTCACAAATGAAATGTCACCGACAATAATTATATGAATGAAACTACTATAGAAGTGGATTATGATAAAAAAGTTTTATTGACATAAGATTAATTTCTTAAACTCACAAAAGTTACATTAATCAGAAATTGATACTCTAAATGAAATATTACAGCTGCAACAAAATGAATGTTAATTATCGAAGACAAGCTAATTAGCATTGAAGTTTGCAAGACTGTATTTGAGTAAATATTACTTTGCTTAATTGTGGTAAACGCTGAGGCACATTTAATATGGTCAGTTGAGTTCACTTTCTGATTTATGCAGCTTTTGTACTTTGTAAGTACTTCATATTTAAATGTTTAGGTGAGATTTCCATACAATTTTAGGATTTCTTTATCTAGTTTTCTGTTTAAACAGAAAATATTAAATTAATTTTTTTATGTTACTAAAATTGTATCTAGTCCTGCCATAAATGCTGTTACTAGAAAATATGAGATAAAACTCACTAGTTTGAAATGAAATCAAACTTTTATTTGGGAGCGAACAATAACATCCTCAAGAATAATTAAAATAAAGAATCAAAATGTAACTTGCACGCCAAAAGTCTTCTTAGCCAATCATCGATTGATTACACAGAATTTACGATAGAAAATTGCGAGCTGCTCGAATGGAAGACTTTAAAAACTGGAATGCCATTTATAACAATACATTCTTTCAAGATTTGATAAATTAGTCCAGGATTTGAGGTCTGGGCTTCCAGCAGCACCAATACAACAACAAGAGTACTAGAACATTCAGTCTAGCCACGTTTGGCCATTTGTTCTAGCCACTCGCCTTGTAGGGCTCGGCCTTAGCTAAGTGGCTAAGACTGATTTTGCCGAACACAATGAATATTTGGTAAAAAGGTTTTAAAACGAGTTCTAAAGTATCTAATACTTCGCGCAAGTTTTAACTTTCTTCACAAAATGGATTTTTATTGACCCGGATAGCTCACTCTCACTCGGATGAAGCTCTCTTTCACAAAATTCCTCTACCATTCACTTCATGAACTTGTCTAAAGCTGTGTGTATTACCTTATCGTTTTGGCGGTTAAATTTTTCTATGTGCTGAATAATTTTTCATCAGTAAACAAAATTTGTGAAGCCCGTATGTCTTACGCCGCAACAGAACTTTAGATCTGCTTTGTCTAATTTGCTTTAGAGCATTGTAAGTGTCTGACCTATGATTCTCCGATAAGTACCCAATCCTCAGATCGGTTTTAACATAGATCTTACTGAAATGCCAACTCACGGGACATGTTTTTTTTCTCCTAAGAGGGTTTCTTCTGATCGGAGTTGTCCCAGTTTAAGTCGCATATTTTGTAGGAACTGTATGAAGACTTGATTCCGGAACGGGGACGGTTGAAAGATAGGATCTCGCTATACCTCTTAAAGATACGATAAAACCATAAAATCCAAATGGCCCCCAATACCCAGAGGATGAAGTGTTTCAAAAATATGAGAAGCAGATTTGGCCACCTGTAAAGATCTTTTTTTGTCACCCCACTTCATGTTAATGAAATAAAAAATTCATACTGGCTAGCGCTTTATCCTTTACTACTAAGGTACAAAGTGCATCTAAATAGATAACGATATACATACAAGATAACCTTTGCAATCCTTGATTGAACTTGTATCAGTATTTAAGGCAGGGCAAGCATAGAAAAGACCTTCTGATTTCCAGCCTTCTGGATTCATTGGAAGAGTTGTAATTTGTTTTTCTATAATGTTCAGCAAGATTATTGGTATTTAACAAAAACTAGGCGTTTAGGGTAACCCGAATAAAGGTCAAGGCCAGTTTAGATGGCGATGGGATTAACCCGCAGCGTTTTCCTTTGCCTTTTAGTTTAGACCTTTGCTATCAAGTTCGCTACTAAATGTAGCTCCTCTAAATGAGGTTAATCAGACTGAACAGTAGCTTCTGTAGATCGGATTACACCCAGGTTGCCCTTCTTTGGAATCGAAACCTCGGTGCTGCTTGGCCATCGCAAAAGCATAATATACGTATTCTCTTCGGCACATGGCATCCTCTTCTGTTCAACGACCAATCACTATACCAATAGTTCCATGCTGTTGCTTCAATAAGAATTTGAAAGATTTTTCTTGATATTTCCATGGCGAACTATTCTTCCAAGATTCCGGGGAAAGAGAAGATATCAAAAAATATGAGCGAAGTTCTGCTGATTCAGTTACTGTTTTTGATAAAGTAATTATAAAACTAGAAATATTCTTGAACTTCCAAAGTTTCTATTGAACTGACTGTTCGTAAGTAAAAAAAATCATGTTATAACGTAGTTAATCGAAATCTGAATTAGACTAAATCGAATTTGGAACATATGTAATATATGTATCTTTGGTAAAAATAGTCATTAAAGAAGTTGACCACTTAAGAGAGATTTTTTAAATTTATTTTGTCTTAAAATGATACAGGCTCAAGATTTAATGAAAGTAGCCACTCAGTGCAACTTAGACATTTTTTTTTAAGGAGCTATCCTCATGCGAATGTTCTTTTGAAGAGTTACTCTAAATTTCTTATTATTGCTTATCCAAATATATATAATTGCTTCCTCTGCACAAAGACTTGTCACATAAACTTTCCATTAATATATCTTTTCAAGGTCTTTCTCTATTCCTCCTATTCTTGTTTCCACAATTTATTCTAGGTATTTACTACAGGTCCATCCTATAAAGTATCCAAACCACCCCTCGTATCTCTTTACCATCCCTAATCTCTTTTCCTATACCTTTCACAGAATATTGTCTTTTACCTTCATAACTCTCTAACTTCTTCTTTTTCCTTCTCTCGTCTAGATATTTTTGCAATTCTTCTCCAGTTTCCTTCTCTTTAGAAAGGAGTTGCTACCCTAGCTCTGACAGTTATCGTCCATGCCTCTGCTGCATATGTTCATGTACTATCCACTGTATTCTACATATAATCTTGTTCAGTATATTACCGCACTATACGAGATTATGCATTTCTATGATTCCCATAATATTTGATATCCTCTTCTTTATACGGTATTTAAAGAATCATCAGCCTCAACTTTGGACCTTAAATATTAGAAATTGTTCATCCTTTTTCTTCTATTTCTTTTTTGCGATCAATATTCCTGTTTTCAGTGTAACGAACCGTTCACTTCCTCCTCAATTTTGAATTAATTTCACATTTTGGTTACTCATGATTCATTCTTTCATAGTGCACTGCGATCAAAATAGGTCTGTTGTGCCACCTCACTGATGCCAAGTGAGACCACCCCTACAGCATCCTTCCAGATTAAAATCTTTAAGAAATATCAGAATCTAGAAAGGTTCAAAGGGGGGATTATATCTTTCTCCAGCATCTGGTAATTACCCAGGCTTCCAAATTTTCTCTGGCTGATAGATCGCAGTCCATTAGGAGGTGTATCGGAATCTCCTCCATCTCACCATACTATCTGCAGTGCTGATCTAGGCCCAGCTCTTTCAGGTGCCCCATGAGGAAACACATATGCGAAACCTATTTTTACTCAGAATGATGTACGCTGCAGATTTTTTTTTTTATTATCACCGCGCAGACAAGTCTTAACTTGCTTCAGTCCTGGAAAGGTTTTCTGGAGCTGTGCTGTCTTTACTGCCTCCTCAGTTTTGAACATTTGCCGATGAGACTGGTCCCTTATTTCCCAGAAGGATTTGGACCTCATAAAGGGGGATGCAGCGCCTTTCTTTGCCAAGTGTCGGGTAACTCTTATTTATTCCCAGTCATTAAGTTTGCCATGGCATACCGATACCAGTTTTGAACTGACATATGAGTTTAGTGCTTTAATGACGGCCTGGCTATCGAGGTTAAACTGGACACATCTTCCAATTGCATGAATTTCCACCTGGCAGACACTGGGAAACTTGCCTATAGGTTCCGAGTGTTTAGTCTTTGGCTTAAATACTCCGCCCCAGTCCTCCTGGGATTCTCGACCCATCCTTGTTCAAAACAATGGCATGTTTTTTGATGCTAGACAAAGCGGATTCACTGCTCCACTCTCTTCTGGTGCTCAGTTTCGAAGAAAATTCTTTACAAAGCTGTACTTTTTATCCATTCCATCCCTAGGGAAGTTCCAGTGGGGGGAGTTGACAGATAGGATAACCACTTCCTTGTGCCAATGCACCCGTCCCTTCTGGTACTGTCCCTAGATATTCTGAGGCTATCCTCTCGATTTCAAGGTGAAGAGATTAAGAATATAACCTCAACCAGATGCGGACAAGTTATCATTGCTCTCGTCAAGCAGAAGCATGCAATATGTTGTACTTTCCAAGGGTTTTCTGGGTAATGTATGACTTGGCTTTGCTCGCCTACGCCACTCCACATAGTTCTCACTATCATGGTGGACATCAGAGTGCTTGGGGGAGAATTTCAAGTTTTACCCGCCGTGCTTCGGTACACCATAAGAGTACGAGTGGCTTTACTGACAATTATTACAATTGTCTATTCCATAGAAGTTCACTGTCAAAAGTTACCCCGAGGAATGTAACCTCCTTCATCCACTACATCTGAACTATGGCCAGCCAGATATTTTTCAGATAGAAGAAGTGTTCTTCTTGTAAAGAGTACTTTCGTTGCTTTTGTTGGATTAATATTAATCTCACACTAGGGCACTAAAGTAACACCTCCAACTATTAAATTAGGACGTGAACAGGGGCGGTAGCACATACTGCTATTAACATTTTTTAAACGAATATAAATTATAGCAGGACTCGAACTCGATCTCCCAGTTACAAGCCTAAGCTCATAACCACTACACCAAACCCTCCACACAAAGTGGCACTGGTTAGTGATTTCTAATCTCTGGTTGCATTATCTCACATAAGGTTCCTTCAAACTTGCCTCTAGTAATTATGATAATATATCATCGGCATGTCCATCCCATATGATCCGTTAGTTTGAAGAGTAGTTCGTCAACCACCAGGCTCTACCTCAAGAGTATAACACCCCTCCTTCAGGACAGCCTTTGGTTGAACTAATTTTGATGATTTGCTGGCCTATACCAATTTCTTTACAGTTCTTGTACACAGCGTCGTGTTCATCCATTTCGCTCTAGTACCATCCACTCCCTTTTTAAGTGGGCAACAGCCTCATGGGAGATGTCGAATGCACCTTCTATATCTAAAAAGGCATAAATGGCTGTTTCTTTGGCATCAACAGTCCTCTGGTTCACGTCCGTTAGCTTATAAAAGCGGAATCCGTTAATCTTCCCGTTCGGAATGAGTGCAGTGGGTGTAAGGGCATCATCTCCATTAGAGTGTTATACTTCCAGCATTAACTAGATAGTTCTTTTTTTTTCCAATGCCCTCCGTCATAGTTGGCATTCCACCACAATATATTTTTGCTCTAGCTAAAAGCTCGTCATTTGACCAGATATAGTCATTTCTGATTAATATTTATTTTGAAAGAACAAGTTAAAATCAGTTCTGCTTTATATTTAAGTTTAAACAAATTTGGTTCCCGAATATATGGAATCCGCAATGTTGAAAAATTTCAGAGTTTCAGCTGCTTCATTTTTTTCAAAATGAATTTTGCAAAATATTTCAGATTTAATAACTGTGAAACTCCATAATGTTCAATCCTTCAGTCCACTCAGAAATATCCCATCAAGTTACCCCAAGAACTAAATGATTCAATGAAAATCTTATATATTTTTCTACCTTCAATAGCGGAATACTAAGTATTTTGGGATTTTCTAAATGTGAATAAGTTAAAATGATTTGATGATTGTTTTTTTTAGTATAATTTGTTATTCATTTTTTGCAAAATAGATGATATAGTGGGAATAGAAAGGATTTCTGACCAAGATGTGCAGAGACTTCAGGTGATTCCAGCAGAAGATGATAGTCTCGTCAAGCAATCAAGTGATTTACCCAACAAAATTTTTCCTTATATTAGGCCAAAAATATACGAACTTCATTATTTAGGATGTGGAGAGGTGCGTTTAATAGAAAATTATCGTTTCTTTTATCTTAAGCTTAGAATATAGCAAAATTTTAGATACATTTACACAAACTATCAGTTTTCTTCTTTTCTTTTATGGATTATTCATTTATATTTTCTTTTCAAGTGCATCTTTTTTCGATATCTAATTAGCAAAATATTTCGAATATTCTCAATGTCTCTGCTGTATATTCTCATAACTCTATATATCATTTGCTTTGGTCTAAAGTGTCACTTAAGTGTAGTGTACATTGGACCACCAAATGTACTGCCAAGATTTCAGGTTTGAATAAATAAATTAATTGGAAGTACGAGTTTTATCAGTTTTTCGGAATATCCTCGAAAACAGCTTCAAAATTATATAAACTTATTTCATCTTTAGAACTGTTTGTACTTAGGCTTGTCCTTGATCTTTCAGTTTTGTTAGAGAGTGATAGAATAGGCTTGCTTGGTGCTTTCATGCAAGCAACAGGTACCATTGCGATATTTGATAATATTCTATTCTAATCAACCAGTATTATTTACATAAACAATTAAACATTTAGTAAGAATTTCAGTTTAGAAGAAAGTTCTTATTATTACACTGCAGTAAGAGGAAATCAGAGCTTTCGCACTATGGTTTTTTTTAAATATTTATTTATTGAGAAAGAGCTTTATGTTTTTCAAAACAAAAAATAAATGTTTTATTCACGTCAAGGAGAATCAGGCTTTCTTTAAAGCAGCGTTTTCACTTTTTAGAAAAATTGTTTAACCCTTGCCAAGTTCGCACATTCTCTACTCGCTTTTATAGTAGCCCATGAAGTAGTAGGTTCTAAGTTCACGCGTCTGTTAAAAGAAGCGACGAACAGCCTGACAGAAAGCATCTTCATAATCTGTGGGATACACCTTGAAATATATGAACTGAAAACAAACTCAAAGTCGACATATCCTATAGGACAATCAAAGAATGTACTATGTTAAATGAGGGTAACATCGTTTGCCAGTTACAAAAATTACCAAATCGCAACCATTCCTACTTTAATCAGCCTTTAAATTAGCTAATTTTTTTTTTTACAAATTAATTCAATACTTTTATAAGTTTATTTCCAAAAATCTAATACTTTTTTAAATAATTACAGGTTAGTAAACCTCGTATAAGCGTCTCTCAAACTGAGGCTAACTTATCAACCAAATATATAGCGGATTTAGGATACTTCAAGAGATTTTCTTTTAAAGTTGGTGTCGGTCCACAAAATCAGTTCATCAGTTTAGCATCGGCCAACAAAAAAGCTGATGAGGGAATTACTTCACAATATCCACTAGTTTCACCGGACTTCGCTTCGCTAAAAATATTCTGTCCTATTTCTGTAACAGTTGGGTCATCAAATTGCCGATATAAAGCTAGATTCCAGGTAATTACTTTTCATTTTTCAATTTTATCGCAGTTGTTTTCAGATTTTTTTGAAGGTGTGTTTACTAAAAGCAGAGGCCTCTTGGGGATCTTGAGAGTGGAGGTTTCCCAAATAAGTAGTTAAAGAAAAAGTAACTTAGTTAAATATTACTGCATATTCAAGTAATTCCGATTATTTCACTAAAATTTGCGTTAAATGTACATTGTATTCTGAAATATTCTGTAGAATTAGATACCCCTATATTTCACGGAAGAGATTTTACATTCCTTTCGCAAAAAAAGATATGTATGAGCCAACAATAAATGAATTCTTATTTCCGGGGCACCGTAACAAATATTTTATCTTAAATAGCTTATTAGAACTCTCGTTTAAAAGTTTTTTATTTACTTATTTGAACCATATTAAGCGAGGAGGTTTTGGTCTAACTTTTTCTTTAGCTTTTATTTTTCTTTCCAGATTTAGAATATAATTTGTATAGTCGTTCTACGCTCACACCATAGTTAAAATTTGAAACAGACAAATTGCTGTTGAAATAATGAATTACAAATTATGAAAAGAGGCAAAACATTCTATTAAACTTTTCTAAGTTTACAGTTTGCAAAGTATAAACAAACCATAAGGAAATAAAATATGAAAAATATTATTTCAAAAGAATCAAAATTTGAGGCAGTAAGTTGGTATTTTTAATTTACTCACTTCAATAAGCAAACTTCATGAATAGAAAGTTTAAAATGTTACAATTCAGTTTACCTAGAACGAAATTAGGTGTCAAATTTTAATGAATTGGCTGGGAAACATGATAGTCATTATATTGTTTGTGAAATGATATAAACTTGAAAAATCCGAAACTATTTCTTTAAAAAAAGTTCAAAAATGAATCTTTTATAAGTAGAAATATTTCAGTATTTGCCTTGGTAATGACCAAGATCCCCGAAAGATCATAGAGTCAATAAATAATCGGTAGTCATCTTGGCAAAAAGAATATCAGCTTTAACAAAGGTTATAAAGGAGCGGAGCATACATAGCTAGAAGTTTCTAATCATATCAGTTAGAATGATGAAAACGTTTTGAGAACAGGAGTTAAATTCTATGGAACCATTCGTATATTCGACGTGTTTCTAGCATACAACAGTTCTTTAAGTATATTTCACTAGACACCATATCCACAAAATAGAGATAAATGCACTTCAGAAGGAAATCAATTCTAGAATATTTTCTAGAAAAATGCTGTAGCATAGGTTTGGTAATAACCCTGGTTGAAGGTTAGTTCAATGAGCCCTTCTATGAATATATATTATTGATTCCTTAAATATATAATTTAAAAATAAATAAATCCTTAACTTATTGGAATAGTTGTGAAAGGCCAGGTAAAAACGATATTTATAAAGTAAGATAAAGCAGAATTTAAGTAAGATGAGTTTGTAAAAGTTAATTATTTTTTGTTTGTTTTATTTTATGAAAACCGTTTTTATTAATTCGTTTATTTCATTTACTTAGGAAAGCGTAAATCTTCATCTTGAAGCAGCTTTGAAAGAATGTATTATTGAACGAACTAATAATGGACCAAAAATTATTCCATGTCCTGGTACCTCAAGTCTGGAAGCTCATTATTTAATTGCTGGAAATATGGCGAAAAATGTGGAAGATCCTCATTTTATCTTGGCCTTTAGGGTATTTGGATTGATGCATTCATTGTGGGCGGAGCTTGAAGGAATGAAAGGTACTATTTCAGATGATTTTTAGCAAGAAAAAAAATCTGATGTGAAACATACACACATCTTTCTCTTACTTCAGTTTTCAAAATTGTAATTGATAAATTTTATATAGTTAGTATATCAAATCTAATGAATTTCGTCAGTGTTTTTATGGAGAAAATTGGGAAAATTGAAAAAAACTGTTCAGTAAAAACGCGCTTCAGTTTTACTAATTTTCTTGAAACTTGGAACTTTTGGCAATTATTTATTTCTAATTAATTTTGTTTAGATGGTAGAATTGTATAATCAACTAAGATAGCACTTTAGAGGAAAACATAAGCCACCCTCCGCCAAAAGTCTCCCTTTAAATGACTTTACTCGGAGAAATGTTGCAAATAAAAGTTGAAGCTTTGTATGTCTAATACCAGTTTAAAGAAAATCGTTGCAGCCGTTTTAGAGAAAATAGCAGGAAACTGAAATTCAATCCTTTCCAGTAAAAACGCATTCCGTTATTCCATTTTCTTCAAACTTGGAAATTGAACAACATATTTATAAGACTTATTAATATTATTTATATGATAGACTTGTGTAATAAACTGAAATAGCACTTTGGAGGAAAACCTAATCCCACCCCTCCCCCAAAAGTGCCTTTAAATGAATTTTCCCAAATATAAGTTGTAGCTATTTGTATACACGTCACGATCGCAGTACTTATGGTTGAGGAATTTTGACAGATAACTTAGTGTCGGATCCCTCGGTGATACTTAACCCGAATATTAAGTTTGAATCTTCTGCGAAACTGATATCGAAATTTTGACACGATTACAATTCTTCTTCTTACTAGGAGTGAGAGAAAATAAAAACTCCTATTTCATTTAAGTTGTATTGGTTCTTCTCTTATAGCTTAGATATTTGCTTTGAACGCTGTTTATTCAGGATTGTGAACTCTAGCAGTTTTTTTTTTTATTTCTATTTCCACTATAAGAGAAAGTACTGCGATCGTGACGAATTTTCGATATTGGGTTTTCACCGGAAGTACTCGTGTGTATGTCCACTAAATACGAAAAAAGTTTTCAGTACTTGTCGGTAAACATATATATTTATGCGCGCGCGAGTGTATGTTTATGTGGAACAAAATATTTCAAAAAAAAAAAAAAATGGCGAAAAGCACAAAAATGTTTTACCTTTAAGTATTACCACCGCTTTTGGCACAAATATTTCGACCAAAATCGATCCGCCGGATGTACGAATTTACTGAATGTTATTTTTTTTTCGGTTTTTCTCGATTTCCTACGAATTTTGTTGATTTGTCTCTCAACTTCGTCTACCACTTTTATTTGAAAACATTTCACCCGGAAAAGTGATGTTTGCAAGGTTTTGGGAGAGCTACAATGTTATGCTTTCATCTAAAGTCCAACTGAGTCGTTGTACAGTCTTACCATCTTTATAATATTAAAGTATATTACAAGCACATTACAAAAAAGTCTTAAGTTTGGAATAAACTTGTCATTTAAAAGAGAAAATTGTCTTTTGTATATATAGCCAGTTTTTCCATCTTGCTATAGACTTAATTTTTTTTTTCAACTTTTCACAGGTTGTGATATAGGTGGTGATGATCATACATGTTTAATGATCCGAAAGAATGCAGTTTCTGAATGGCTGGAATCTACTTTGTCGGATAGTGTTTTACAAAGAGTGGAAAACAGCAGAGGTCCAACTGCAATATTTGCATATATGAATGGTTTAAGATTGGCTGAAGCCTGTGAAACGGCCCGAAATATACGTATGTAGCTTAACTGTTAACCTGATTTAAGTATATTAATAGCATTTTTATTAATTTAAATAAAATATTCAAAAAATTTACTTGAAGTTGAGTGAAGATATGTTATTTTTTCTCATTGATTATTATGTAATTTATGCAATTTTTGAATCGGATTATTTTGCTAAATTTAAAGTACAAAAGTCAAAGTGAACAAAAAAGCAGAGTGGTAGAGTCTAGATGCTGCAGATAAAAAATAAGATAAAATAGACAAATAGGATGAAAGGTAAGGAAACAAGAATGAGGAGACCAAATGAGGAAACAAGAAATGATGAATAATTAATTACGGATGGGGTCTGACAATAATGTTATTAAATCACAAAATAGACAACCAATATAGGAAAAAATTAAGGAAGCTTTAACAAAATATTCGTCCAACTTGAGAACTTGAAAGATGATGATCGGCTAGAATAACTGATGTACTGGTGCCTGTAGTTGCAGTGTGACCATGTCGCAATCACCTCTTGAATTGCAAGAACAAATCTCTTCGTCTCGGAAAGAGTTCACCTCGCATCAGCCATTGTCAGACATACCTTCAGCGTCCAAGGCTTGATGGTATCGATTGTGGAGCTCTTTGGTTTTACATTCTTCTGTCAGTAATTGCGGGCCTTCCAGAGTAGCCGAATTGAGCTTTATTATATTTATTATAAATATTATTGTTTTAATTAATATAGCAGAAAAAGCTTACAAAAATATATTATTTTATAGATGATCTTCAATTGTCATTATTAATATCTCAAGCTGGAGGTTCACGAACAGTCCGCGAACTGGTGCAACGTCAGCTTATACAATGGCGGGAAACCGAAGCAGACCGACATATTAATATTGATAGACTAAAATGTTATTTACTGATAGCCGGTTTGCCAATCCATCAAGCAAGTACTGACTTCATTAACACTTGTGAACATCTGGATTGGTTAACTTCATTTGCTGTTCATTTCTGGTAAGCCGTACAAAGAATTAACTTTTGGAACTTGACATTAATTTATTATTATTTCAAGCCGATTAAGTTTCTCTTATTGTAAGAGAATATATTGCAATATTAGATTTTCCTTAGAAGTAACTATTCTATGGTTTCCTGAGTGAGAAAAAATATTTTTAGAGAAAGAGAGAACAGCGTAATCCATATATATATATGAACATCATAACGTAAATGAAACTTACAGGAGTTGTGTTTTTAATTACTTTATTTTGCAACTTATACAATATACAAGAAAAAGTGATATAAGTGTAATTTATGTACATATGTATGTAATCAAAATGTACATACGTATGTGTACAACTAACTTGCGTGATATGAACGACGACCCTCCAGTAATGGGGCAATCCCACACCAGCTTTGAGCTGATCTCTCACGAGTCAATTGCCCGCAGGGCAGCCTGGCTATCGGAATAAATGACGATTCTGAAGTTATGCACTCCCCGTCTTCTTATTTCGGCAGCGCAGGTAATAATTGCGAATAGCTCCGCCTGGAAGACCGTGACTAATCTTCCCAAGCTCACCGAGATGTTACATCTCGGATGTGCCCCGTACACGCCGGTTCCCACTCCTTCCTCCATCCTAGATCCGTCCGTATACCACATAGATTCGCCTGAAATTGTGTCGGCCCGTTCTTCCATGTCCCTCTTTCTTTGGAGACTTTGAAGGGTTTTTGGAAGTCGTATCTAGGAGTCCATTATATCGGAGGGCAGGCCTAAGATTGTGTCTGCCTCCAACTCCTCGCATAGTTCTGATATTTCCCATTGTGCCTGGGATGAATGGGAGACTGTCTCTTTTGCAGTCGACCCACAACTGCCCTAGCAACGCCTTGGATGTAAATGTGGAGTGGTGGAAGGCAAATAGAACTGTAATAATAGCAATAAGAGATAGTGGCATGAGTCTGTTTCATGGCATTTTTATACATATATGTGAATTGAGAAACCTTTTTGTTGCCCAAGAATTAAGGTATTTATTATTTTCACCTCTTCACTTCCTATTTGCAGGTATGTGACATCCGTAAGCAGCACGATTACAGATGCACTAATCGCATATGATGAAGCTTATAAAGGAGAAAACGGTTATGCTGTGCCACCTCTACCTGGTTACAGTAAAGATTATGAGATACATTTGACTAAATCTTCAGGAAATAAGGAAATTACTGGCCAGTGTTATGACATTTTCTATCATCTGCTGCATCTGTTTTCAGAAAAATCTTACCCACTTGAACAACTATTAAATCCTGCCACACATACGCCAGATCTCCTTGACTATAGGATTGTGTTAGTATAAATACTAAATAAAATTATATTGAAAATGTGGTTGAATCCACAATATTGGAAAATATCTGCCATTCAAAACTCAGGACCAGCATCGCTATTTTTATAATGGTTATTCTTCTAAGCCTCCGTCATCGAATACTCACAATCCGAAATTGTTGTATAATTTCGGTTCATTGCTTTTTATGTCATTTAACAACATCTAAAACGACGGGAAGGGTGATGCAAGACAATAAACGGTGCATATGGTAGACAATATCATAGGCGAATTCTAGCTCACCACAAAACTATATTTCATCTCTTACTGCTTCACTTGGAGCCCGGGGGCTATGCACAGTAACAGGATGATGCCAAAACTGTGTAAAAGGAGGACCAAAGTGACCCTTAGCTTGGGTAGGAACCAGATTTCTCTGGTGACGGCGCTATTTTATGGGTCATGGTAGGTTCAGAAAGCATCTGTACAAGGTGGTGCTAATAAACTCGGAACCCTTGTACAGTGTCAGGAAAAGGAGGAAACGGTCCCCCACCTGCTTTTTGATTGCGTAGCAATATCCAAAATGCGATACTAAACCTTTGGTACATTGCAACCTGAGGAGATAGTAACGCAAAAATATCTAGTGCTGAAATCCTCAAACTCCTTAGGAGGGGAAGGAAGGTTAACCTACTAGAAAATCGGGGATGGCACTCCCTTTGATGGCTGCGGTGCCGGGGTATAATCCACCCGACGCTGTAAAATCTAAATCTACTGCTTCATTTTTATAAACTATTATATCATGACTAACACATATGCAAGGAAGCTATAGTATCTAGACACTGTTAATTTGTTTAGTAGTCAATCCCTTCTGCTGTCTGCCTATAAACTTGCCTGCTTCTTCGCTCTTTAGTTTCGCTAACCCAAGAGGCATTGTTTGAGAGACATTGGCAAGAACATTAATCTAGATAACATTTTAGTGATTCCTTCTCAATCGTTTTTGTACTAGGGAAAAAATCATCGTCTCTCAAAGTATTTAAATTCCTAGAAAACAATATTTTTAACAAGTAATAAACTTTCTGTTTTTGTTTTTTATTTTAACTTTTGTTTTTAATTAATGTTATAACAGGTGGTTAGTAATGAGGATGCTTTCTGCCATCGGTTATTCCCATTTATCAGAATATTCGGCTGCTATTATACACTCCAGTTTTGCGGATCAGCTTGAGACTTACGGATTGTGGGAATGGGCTGTGTTTGTTTTACTGCATATCCAAAATGATGTGAGGTATGTACAAACTTGATTGTATGTAATATCTATATTTTTAATTAATTTTAACAATTGATTAATGAGGACAATGCCAAAGGAAAGTAAAACAAAATGGAAATGAGAACGCATTTACATCATTATCTTTGTGATCTCTTTTCCGAGATATTGACTTTTTTTTACCCTCGCAAAGTTATGGTTTCCCATCTTGATGGAGACATCTTTTCTGCTCTAGCCTCTCGAGGTTTTCATGTCACTACTGATATGAGGTATTGTCAAAAGCTCTTTCTGTGACTAAGAAGGCATAAATGGCCGTTTCTCTGACATTTAGAGTTCTCTGGATTACATCCGTCAGCTGTATGAGGCTGTTGATCTTCCCGCCCCATATGTTTGCTGACGTTGGTGCAATGGCCCTCTCTTTAGAACCTCCAACCTAATATAATTATCCACCGCCTTCTTTAAAAGAAAAGATGTAAGACTGACAGGCCTAAAAGACTTGGATAAGGTGGTATCTCTTTTCCCTGCTTTAGGGATGAAGACCACTTTCCAGTCTTGAGACATTTTTTCATTCACGTAAATATCCCATATTATCTGGTATAGCTTCTTCAAGCAGCTCCTCCGCACTGCACTTTGATAACTCCGAAGATATTTATACCATCAGCCCAGGTTCTTTATTTCCTTTCTTTCCGGCAGTAACCTCCTCTTCATACCCTCATTTTCCGATGCTGACACTCATAGCAATTGACCAATAAACATTATAATACCCAGGTAGAGTGTAGAGGGACAGTAGTACACCCACTGTTTCGTAATTGCCTGATCACGAGGATATGTGATTCACTTTTCAGGCAGTTTATTCTTGATTAAAAGCCTTTCTTCAAATCTCTTAATATTTTTATAGAGACTCTTTTCCGTTCGTACTGGAAATCCTCTTGCAACTTTTCCAACTGCTATATCTGTAAGTTTTATCTTCTTTTTTTCTACTTTTTTTTTTTTTTTGATTGCGTAGCAATAACGAAATTGCGATGCGACACCTGGGCATTAATAATGTAGTTATGAATTATCACCTTAGTTAATTAACATATTTTCAGCAAGGAAATTACTCGTAATAGAAAGAAAGATTTTTTAAAAAATATTTCATCTATAAACTTTTTTTTCCAGACGGGAAGCATCTGTGAGACAGTTGATCGATCGATTTGTAACTATAGAAGAAGATTGTCCTAAAGAAACATTCCTAATTCAAAGACTGTCAATACCAGAATCTTGGATTTATGAAGCAAAAGCTACTAAAGCAGTATACTTCAAACGGTAATATTTAATACTGATGTCGTATCAGACTTTTGAAATTGTTTATTTGAATTAAAGTCATTTTTCTTATTCTAGGTAATACCATTAAATGGCAATTTTTTGAAATTACTTGTAAATGTCTTAATTAGGAGACGATCCTAAAGAATAAATCGTGGCAGTGAGAAAGTAAAAGAATACTTATAATTTTAATTTATACATATTTAATGTTAATTAATGCTTAATGAATTAACTTTATCGGTTTATTAATATTAATTAATCTGTCAATAAGTACCCAAAAAAGATTGAAAAAGAAAAGTTTTATTACTTAAATTATAAGGAAAAACAGGTGAAATCATTTTCACGACTTCCTTTTGCTACGGTTCTCAAACTCTAATTGAAAAATTTGGGTCAAATTATTTAAATTGTCATTGCTGTATGGAATATTTATTATCTGAACTTTGCCATATAATCCTAATCAAACTTGAAGAATTTTCAGTAAAAATGAGAACTTTTTATCGTGTTAACTTTGTAGAGGGTGGTTTTTTATTTTTTTTTTTTTAAATAGTGTATTATCATTCATAGTTTGAAAAATAAATTTCTAAATTTTCTAATTTGTGTTAGAAATTGATGAAGCCATTCGCTCACTATAACAGAATTTATTGATTTCTGAAAAGTAACCTAAAGGAGGCTAGGCTGTTACAATGATGCGAGCGGTGAGATTTTCCAAGACGACAGGTCGTCAGGGGAACTACATTAATAACGGACGCTGAATGCGAATGCAGAACTTCGCATGATATTAAATCCTCTGATATAAATCGCCAACTAGCAGATTTTAGTTCTCCACTGGTTGTTGGGCCGAGGGTTTAGTTTAGTAAAGTGGAAATGCAGTGAATCGTAGAGTGAAGCTATATGTATGTACTGCCTTGCTAAGTTGCATAGCGTTACTGGTATTACCAGTCCTTTGGCTTGGATTTGTTACTGCTGACTTTACTAGAAAAATGCACATTAAAATGATGCTTGCATTGGCTTTCATTTCAAGGCAACTGGTCGGTAAGAGGACGTGAAGCATGCCAGAAAAAATAGGCATTACTTTACTTCGGTAAATATCTACTTTTTTTTATGACCTGCTACTAATAAGGTTCCGGGTGCGAAGACTTAGTAACTGCTTTATTTTTTAAATTATAACATACATTTATAAAACCAAAACTACGGGAATCGAACCCAGAATCTTTGTAACACCTCTTTCTATATTTCAAAAACGAGCCCATCGTCACCGTCCCTCAGAAATCTTTTTCAAATAGAAAACATAAATATGTGCATTAAGAATTCTAAGTTCCTCGAAAATCTTTGGAAGCATTTTCGAGAAAGTGAATTGCAACGTCTGATTAACGAATAATGATCGAAACATTTCTTAATATCCAACCAGAATATCAAGTTATTTGCCCGCTTTTTGAGTTATGGAATTCACCACCGAGGTGAGACTAATATCGTTAAAAATATTTTCTTTATTTAAGGGAGCCACAAAACATGTAAATATTCCATTGAAAATTTAATTTGAAAAATTTGATATGAAAGCAATACTTTCCTCTTACAATTGTAAGAAGTTAATATGATGAAATAAAAACTTGGAAGTTTTCAGGTCAGGTATATAGTACAATTAATCTTCAGAAACTGCCGATTAGATACAAATGCTCTTACGAACATAAAAATCTTTTTGTTGGCTGATTATAAAAACAGTTTATAGACCATGGCTTTTTTACTTGTAACAAAATTGTATTAAATCTTAACAAATTGCAACATGCTATTCAACAAATATTTCTTGTCGTTGATCGTTCTAGACAAAACAAAAAAATCGTTGATTCTTAGAATCCATCACTCTTATTCATACATCTTATGTTAGTGGCAGAATTAATAGTAATAAAAATATTATCTAAAAAATTGTTAAATTTGATTAGTCCATTTTGAAAATTATTAATATTATATCTACCAAGTAAATTGCTGCTATGTAAGAAAATAAATGAAAAGCCCCACTCCTTAAATGTTATTGTCAAAACGAATTTAAATTTAAATTAAAAATTTTATTTTATCAATTACCAATTTCAATGCAAAGAGTTCCAATTTTTATTTTTTATTAATTATTGAAATAATGTACTTTTATAATTAGCATACTAAATTGCAGCCTTCAAAATGCCTTAAATTGGAATTTTAAAAATAATTATATTCTAAATAAATAAAAGAGAACTTTTTCCTACATTTTAAATATATCATATTGTGATTGTATAAGTATATTGTACATTATTATTTACAGTTATGAAGATGCAGCGAAATATCTCATCAAAGCTAGCAAATGGGATGAATGTCATAAGCTAATCACTGAGCATATAGCTTCCAAAGCGATAGTAAATGGTAATATCATATTCATATTTCATTTTTTTTTTATAACCACCGAGTAAGCTTTCGAATAAAATTTAGAAATTTATGAAATCTTCGCTGAATTAATTTTCACTAAGCAACTGATTTTAAAAAATAAGTTATTTGATTTTAGAAAATTATTATTTCCTCTTCTCTAGAAATTATTTTTTAATTAAATTTATGTTTACAGAAAGATATGACTATCTTCAAGATTTGTTGACCCAGTTGGCTGAAAAATCTCATTTAATTAGTGGTTGGTCTGGAGGTGGAGGTGGTACATTACTTGAATATCTGAGAATTGTAAGAAAAGTAGATGAATTAGTTGCTGCGAGAGATCCTAATGCACTTGCTTATCATTTGGAAAAGATGCAACCGCAGTTAACAAACCTTTGTCGCAATATCAAGTTGGTTCCAAGTAAAACACCGTTGGACAGGTAACTAGAAATTTAAGATAGTCAGTTATTTCATTAATCATTACAAAAGATTTGACCTTGGTAGTAGATATGCCTATCGCGACTAACTGCAGATTAGTGTGAATTCTTTTTAGTTATCTTTTTATGAGTAATCGGTTTTAGAGGAAATTTTGTGAATCTTCAGTATATAATTTGATAGATTGGTGAAGAATAGAATATTTTAGTATGTAACTAATAAAGTTCTTCATAGTTCTCTAACCTACTTCTAGTCTAGTTTTGAGGTTTTATGCACCATTGTTTCAATACAAGGTTCTAAACAATCATACTGACTTTTCTTTGATAGTTTACTAAATTTTAAAAACTTCAAGCTGTTTGGGATGGCTGTTTATTATATGAGGAAATTTTACTTTTAGAAGGATCCAGCAGTACATTTTATTTTCTGCGTTATTTCTTGATTCCTCTATCCGTCTCACCTCACCCGTCCTTCCTTGGTATAAATGTAACTGCTAGTATTCCAGCATCACAAATGTGATACTGTCTTTATAGGTTTTGAAGTGAGGAGTTGCCAAATTCTTCTTCTGTGTATTCGATTGGATTCAAGATAATGATAGTTCCCTTTTATTCAAATTTATAGTATTACCTACATATATCATTGTATTTGCGGTTTCTTTTGCATTGTTGGAATATCTTGAGATATAGAGTTTAGCTGTGTAACCTTCTTCATTTTGTGGTTATGATCGGTTTTGGGACATTCCATCATCAGGACAATGTGAGATCTTCGACTATCTCCATTCAAAGCACACCATAGCCTTAGCACACATCTTTGTAGAAAGATATCCATATAGGATGAAGAGTGAGTGATAGTTGGGATAATAAAGTTAATATAATATTCTGTAAGAGAATATTTTCAATCAATATCTTTATTTCCTCAAATCTCGGCAAAATTTCCAAATGTGGAGGAGCGAATGGTATGTTTAATCTTTCTTTTTATGGAAAAATGACATACAAGTTCATGAATAATTTCATATTGATATTAGATCATAAGTCACAACATTAGTCCATTGGTGAATAGATTGAGATTGATTTGAAATAAAAAATAACGTTACTGATCATAGGATAATAATATTATAAAAGCTAGATATTTTATAATTTATATGTATCGATACGATTTAGATTATTATTATTTTTTTTATAAATATCACCAAAGGTAGTATAATTTTTCTTCAGTATGTGTTTTATACTTCTAGACTCTTATCACACATATGCTGGACCACTTTTTAAAAGAAACTCGTCTCTAAAACTGTCATTATTTATTTCAAATTTGTAAAAATAAATAATGTAACTTTATCAAACAAATTATCATATATTTAGCTTTTGATAAAGAATTATTTCATGATGAGTACTTAATTAAATATTGTTTTATCTCAATTCATTTCACCAATAACAAATTATAGGCTAGTTTAGACTTTGTTTGGGTATAAGCTGCATAATTAATGTATTGTATGATATATAAGTCGAGGCCTTCCTGGAAAGAAAATTCACTTAGACCGGTCCCATTGTGCTCCTCCTGGTAAGTCTAACTTTTAGTATATACGTACGTTGATAAGTGACTACTCTCACGTTAAATATTATATTTTTTCTACAATAGTTAAAACTTTTTTTTTTTTTAAATCTTTTCTAGTTTAATTTTATATTATATTTTACTAAGGGAAGGGATTAGCTTAGTGGTAGCGCGTTCGACTAGCAACGCAGAGATCACGGGTTCGAATCCAGCGGTGCTGCCCTTAGATTTTCTCTTCCTAGGAGCCCCTACAGCTCACTGTCTGGTGATGGACAGTGTTGTCTGTAACGAGAGAACACTCTCCGGAGGCCGGCACTGCACTGAGAAGTCTCCGGGCGCAAGTGACCATAGATGTTGACGCGTCTTAAATAAATAAATAAAAAAATATTTTATTAATTTCATCCAAACCTTAAAATTTGTTTAATTGAGGTGGTGGACAACACTGTCTTTAGTTTTATTTCCTAGAGATTAAAAGTAAAAATTTCACCACTGATTTTAGTGGAATAAATGTCACATTATACAACTGTTGTTTGTTATTTGTTCATATACACATACATTGAATACTGCAGGGAAATTTTTATTATTTTATTTTTTTGACTTTTTTTTTTTATTTATTTTTTTTTTTTAGGCTTGCTCAATGTGAAATGAGTAAACGTACAGCCGATTTATTACAAAACTTAATTATCGGTAGCACATCAGAACAAGAGAACGATGAGGATGATGTTATGACCTTATCCGGTTGTGTGGATGCATTGGCATCTTTAATCGCTGAACTTCCATTACCTTCTGATTATAGACTTGATCAATGGCTAGGTGTTGGAAATTTATGGAAAAGATGTGCAACAGCTCCTTATAAATAAATAAAAGCTTAGTGGGACTCAAATGGTAGAGGTTCCTCAAATCCGTATGTCCTAATGATGAAGGAAATAAACATTTTGTTATTATGTAAATAAAATTCATTTTACAATAAATGGTACTTGCGAGTTTTTATGCCTCTTAGTAAAATAATGTGAAATTTTTAATTTTAAGTAAATTTTATTGTAACCTAATGTATCTGTAATGACATACAATTAATATTGTAAAATAAATATACAAATAAAAAATAGTAAATTCATAGTTTATGATGTTAATTCTTATATAAATATATATATATACATTTTGTAAATAATATTAAATATAGTGTCTACATAATTATTCTGATATATTTATTGTAAACAATATTGATTACGTCGAAAGTATCATTTCTAATTTTTCGTGATTTAATTGTTTCATTCCCACCTTATACAAAGAAAAATCAAAATGATGTTGAAAATACGTTAAAACTTTATGAAAATGAATAAAAAAATTGATGGTCAGCCAGTCAAAGATCTGAGCATAATGCCCAATGAAACACTTTAATGCCCATTAAAAAAATATTATGAATTTATTTTAAACATTTGTCAAATACTGTAGCTTAATAAATATTTTTGAATGGAAATGGCAGATCATTTTATTTTATTCCGCCGTTTACTTTCATCACCTTGCAGTCCAGAATTCACGTAATCTTAGAGATTAATACTCTTGTACGGGGTATATGGGATCCCTCAAGGAAACCTTGTTGGATAAACTGAAAATGAAGAAGGTACAGTCTAGAGGGGGTTGCAACATGTTAAATGAGGCTGCTTATAATGTGTTTGGATACAGCATAAGTTTCGATTACCAAGAGTTAAAGAAGGAAAGGTGACATGAGCATCAAACTAGGACTGTAAAATTACTTATAGGTTAGCACTAAAGCATTAAAGAGAGAAAAAAGTAGAACAAAAATGATTACCTGGAGGAGGTTTACGGAGAGAAAAGATTTAAGAATGCATACGGTATATGACTCGGAAAAATACAATGTAGGTGATCACGAGTCACCAACTTAGTTTCAGAACTGCAGTTTCGATACGAACGTGTGTGTGTGTGTGGTCAGCACAACTCAAATACGGAGAATCTTAGAAAGTTCGAACTTGATATTTCGTTGAGGCGATAACAGTACAAAAGAGTTTTGTCAGAATCGGTCAACTGAAGTACCAATTACACACCTGTTTGAGTGTTAAGTCTGATTTGAAACATCACCACAGATGATGAACCAAATTTGGAAATCACTTAAATTTAATGGCGTTTCATTTGGAACCGAACCTTAATCGCTCGCACAAAAGGTGAGATTAGCACCTGAGCTAGACATTGGCCAATTACAATATTTACATTAACTTTTTACATCTATTAATTACTGAATATGTTGTTGGGTCCACAATGCTGAATAACATCTATGATTTTATAGCAATATATGTATGTATATCTATGAATGTATAAATAAGCATGCTTCATTTTGTTGGTTCTGGCCAGTTTCGGATTTTCATTGCAACTGATTAACCTTACTCAAATGATGGATGAAAATCCGAAACCAGTCATAACCAACAAAATGAAGCATACTATGACGGATTAAAATCGTAGATATATTAATTTCTTTATTTATTCAAGAAATTTAAACAATAATCTAATTCTTCTTCAAATAATCTGCAATAATCAATTAAAAAATATCCTTCATAGTCGCCGAGAAAAAGGAAATATTCCAGAACATGGCCATTGCCGTATAAACATCTCCTAGTTTATGTTTTGGGTTCAATATTGAAAAAAATTATAATCATTCACAATCACTTTATTTGCAATTTAATTTTATAATACATTGTATATTAGTGCACTTTTGTGTTTGTTCTCGAAACACTATCTTTGACCGTGCATGCTCAAAGGGAATGAGTTACGAAAGTTGGACGTTTTCATTTGATCTGGTGTATCTCTTAGTTGGCTGATCGGCCGGGGGGTACTATAAGAAAAACACTAAAAAATTTTTTTAAAGTGTTTTTTATTAATGGCCCGACGTTTCGACAAACATTGTTTGTCTTCTTCAGGGGCTGTCTTAGAATCGGGAAATTTTGTAGGCTCTATTAATTACTACATGTTCAATTATTGATAATTGATAGAGCATACAAAATTTCCCGATTCTAAGACAGCCCCTGAAGAAGACAAACAATGTTTGTCGAAACGTCGGGCCATTAATAAAAAACACTTTAAAAAAATTTTTTAGTGTTTTTCTTATGGTACCCCCCGGCCGATCAGCCAACTAAGAGATACACCAGATCATTTCTAACAGCCAACAACTTCTACAATTCGTTTTCATTTGTTAACAGCAACTTAGAGAGAAAAGAATAAACATTTAGTAAGTATACTATTTATTAACAAAAATACACATTAATGTTATCACAATTTTTGTTCACTAAATAGAAATATAAAAAGTGAACTGATAATAAAGGTACAATATTCAGTTAAATTACATCGTCATAAAAAAAAGTTACATCAGTTTGTCCAAATGCTATTTAATTTAATTAAATACCTGTAAATTAAAAATAATAAATTAACATTGCTATCATTAAACATTGTAACTGATATAAAATGAAGATACCCCAACATTTTTTTTAAATTGTTCTAAAATACTTACTGTTCCACCTTCAGAAGATGGAAGTGATGATCTAGACACATCGACCATATCAGAATCATTCAGCTGGGCAGGACATTCAAAATGGACGCAATGGAAAATCTAGAAAAAAAAAATTGCTTTAGATTATAAGCGTTTACAAAGTAATGCTATCTTCTTTATATGATATCTCTCTAAATACTAAATAAGTATGTGGATGGATCCGCAATGCTGGATAACATCTGGTATTTTATCCGTCGTAGTATGCATATTTATGTTCTTCCTCATAAATAACATAAATATGCACGCTACGACGGATAAAATACCAGATACTATATAAGTACTTTTAACATTCAAGGAACTAGTTAAAAATTTCAATTTCCCGAATTAAAATATTTGCAATTCGTTCAAGGAATTTACAAATTTACTTCCAAATACTTAACTCACACAACAAGTAATGGTAGAGTTTCTGAATTCTTATTGAATTTTCATTAATAATTAATACAAAGTAAAAGTAAAGTAATGCCAATTTTTCCAGGCGGGCTTAGAAACGTTTTTATTTTTATTAATAATTAATTTATTAATTTTTTTCTTTCTAAAACATATAAGTCAACCATAATGAGTAAATGTGATGCAAAAATTAATATGTGATGGAAAATCATCATGTGACTTTCTCTTAATTGACAAAATTTCTTCAGATCTAAATTTTTACTGAATATTTTAATAGCCCCTAACATTTCTATGAATGTAATCTGGTGAGGTACTGTCCATTTTACTATATTGTACTTAAAACTGGGAAACTATCTGAATGTGACTCCAACAATTCCGGGAAAATGTTTTAAATAAAAGTGTAGGGTGTCACCAATGAGTGATTTCTCCATTACCGTGATTTCTCCGTCATTGTAAGTATCCCATGGTACAGAAGCGTGTCAGCAGATGTAACTTTCCAAATAAAAATAAATAAAAAAATAATAGGAAGGGAGGGGAATAGCTAAGTGGTTAGCATACTGGATTCCCACACGGAGGACACGGGTTCGAGTCCAGCTGTGCTACCCTTAGATTTTTTCTTCCTAAGAGCCTCTACAGCTCACTGTTGTCTGTAACGAGAGAACACTGTCCGGAGGCCGCAGTGCGCTGAGAAGGCTCCGGGCGCCAATGACGCGCCTTAAATTATAAAAAATAATAATAGGATTTCTTTGTGCAAGTAATATTCAAATTAAAAGAAAGTAAAAAATCGTTGGAGCTTTTTATGGGAAAACCACGAACATCTTTCTCTTACTCTAATTAATATAACTTAATCAAGAAATTATCTTTAAAAATGCAACTTTACAATGCTGGTCATAACTGAGGATATTACTCGTAATATCTGAGCGGCCTTATGTGAAGCGCTCGCCACAATTATCATCTAAAAATATCGGAATGTGGAGACCTTGAATTTATTAATTTATTTAAATCCGTTGACTTTGACACGATCGCAATACTTCCTTTTAACCAACAAAAAAAGTAATAAAATGTAAACTGAGTATACATCTGAAACAAAATTTCCCAAGAAATGCATGTTTTCATTACCTTATAGTTAATAACAAATTAATTGCTACAAATGTATTTCAAAATGATCACATTAGTTCCCATTAATTGGAAACTAAACAAGAAAGGTATAAAATTTACTTTAAGATTATTTAAATCATTATCAAAATTCATTCCTAAACTTGGCAATATAAACAATTTTACTCGTATTTTAATTACAACCAAGAACTAGCTTATAAATACCTCGTTGGCAGTGTTGTGAGTACCAACTATCTTTATAAAAACAACTGGTCTCAATGTAAAAGTTATTAATTGCCAAGATTGGCAGAATTGTTCTCTCTTATCCCATACTATTTCCCAATCTCTTCTGTTTTCTGAAACTTCAATGTAGTAACTGTAACTGCGAGCATCGCAATCCCATAATAGAAGTCTGCAAAAATCAGTAAAATTAGAGAAAGTAAAAAAAATTATGGCATTAATAACAATTTTCCTTTCTCTTATTCCTAGTAAAATAGTATTCCGATCGTCTAAAATTTTCGAAATTGAGTTTTCACTGGAAATAAAGTTTTGAGATTCCCCCAGGTACGGAAAAATGTTTTTAGCGATTGGTTTATGTGGTTATTATTATATGTCTGTGGGGAGGGACCAAACCCTACGCTATCCAAAGCCCCACTGGGTGCAAGAAAAACAACAACAAACCGGGTCTAGAACAAATATCCAGACTCGGGTCTAATCCATCTAAGATTCACCACAGTCCGAACAAATCGGACAATAATCTTAGAGGGAAATAGCCTAAGCTCTTCCGTAGACATCCTGTTCCGAACAAAGGTCCTGAACCTAATTTCCTCACAACCCAAGCATCCTATCAAAAGATGGACGGGTGTTTCCCTGCTCTGTCTCATAGACTCTACAAAATGGGTTCGGCAGAGCCCCATCATGTAGAGATGTCTCCTTAAACCACAATGTCTAGTAAGGGATCCAGTCATGTCTGAGACAGTTCCGTGAAAGACTAGCAATGTCTCACTAATAGCCCTGTCCGGACCCCCGATGAGCATCTTGGACTGCCGACAACCTACTGTGCTCATCCATCAGGATGAATGCTGTGAAGCTATCCATGGCTGGAAGCTGACAAGATATTTGCCAGAAGACATGCCAACAGCAGGCTCGGGACCAATGAAAGGGAGAGAGGCGCCCAATTTGGTAAACCCATCCACTCCTCATTCCCAAAAATTCCCATATGACCTGGTGCCCAGATCGGAAGCACATACTTCAAAGAAGAAAGCTCTTCCAGTCTTTTAGAACATTCTAGCACCAACCTGGAAGTGAAAACACATGAACTCAGCGCTGTCAGTGCAGCTTAGCTGTCCGAGCAGATACAAACACCTTTTAAGTAGTTTTACGTACCCTCTAATACAACATACAACAAAGAATAGCATAAACCTCAGTCTGGCACACTGTGAGCCATTCATCAAGAAATACTGCCAAGTGATCTCCGGTCTCAAAATAGGCCGCAGCTCCGACCTACCATCCATTCTGGAAACGTCCATGTAACACCGCAGGTAATTATCAGGAATCACACCAGACCCAGTCTTAAACAATCTTCCCTAGAAGATAACCTGACACTGTAAGAATGTACGAAAACAAAAGTCTTCAACATTCTATCAGAAGGAAAACTTGTAATAAGAACCTTTAAAAGGTTTAATTCTATAACAGGCTTTCATTGCCACAGTTTTCACCTCTACATAGAGCGGAGGGATTGCTAATAAGTCTCCATAGCAGCTGTTGGCGTGCTCCGCATCGCACTGGTCCCCGCCAGACCGCCCAAGCGTTGAATATCCTCAAGCAGCAGTCTAGCGGATCTTATCTCAATGGATGCCACCACACCTGTGGTCTGTGTGAACTGTGTATTATTTCTTACTCAGGGAATCTCAAAATTGTATTTCTGCTAAAACTCAATTATCTTCCCCTTATAATATGAGAAAGTTTATAACTTTACAAAAAACTAGTAACAAGCTTTACAAATTAGGAAAAGCACTATAAAAGTCTTCTATAAAAAATAAATCACAAATTTCCTTAAATAATAGCTATTATTTTATTTAGTTTGAGTTTAAAAGTGAAGATTTACAGAATATTAAATTTTTTTGTTAACTTAATAGACAATGAAAAAATTTAAAACCTCATAGAATCAAGCATATATGGTTGGCCAAGCTGTACTAATATAACTCCACTTCCAATCTGATGACAAGTATAACCCTTATTCCAATCGTATTCCTTTGAATTACCATCTAATAAAGCATTTCGACTTCTACATACACCTTCAATGACAGATGCACTTTCTTTAGTTGTTGCAATATTATAATTTGGTTCTAAAGTAGGAAAGAAAAAAAAACACTTATTATAAAACATGTCTATTTTCAACATAACATATATACATATTTCAACATTTAAATACTATCAGTACGCATATATTGTTCATAAGGAAATCTCACGAAGGAAAACAAATCTCGTGTGGTGGTGGGGGAATGCCAACCTACCAATAGAGCCAGGTAGAGAATATTATATTGTAGCGAGAGAACAATGGACAAATACATTTCAATTTTTTCGTCTCAGATTGTCCGCAAGGGGTATCTGTTGCATGCCAGTTACTTGGGTAGTAGCGACCCTACGGCTTACCACAGTAAGCTGCCATGGAGGCTCCATGGCTTCATCAGAACACTACACAATTCACTTAAACTATATACAGCCTACCCTTTACCGACAGGACAAACACAATACACAAACTAGGGTCTCCGTCCCTAGTTAATTGAAAGCCAAGGGCGAAGGAAGGGATTAGTTCAGTGGTAGCGAGCTGGATTCCCATGCGGAGGTCCCGGGTTCGAATCCAGCAAGCTGCCTTTAGATTTTCTCTTCCTTGGAACCTCTACAGCTCACTGTCCGGTAATGGGCAGTGTTATCTGTAGCTAGAGAACCCTGCTCGGAAGCCGGCAGTGCACTGAGAAGGCTCCGGGCGCACAATAGATCTTTAAGGTCGTAGTGCAATAATTCCCTATACCAATCTAATCTAAGCTAACGCCTCAGATTCCTCAGAACCACCCAAGAACCCAAAGACAATTATTTCAGAAAAATGTTTCAAATAAAAGTGATACGTTTCTATCTAGGCAGCTAGAATTCCAAATTTAAAAAAAATTCGTTATTACCGTTTTCGAGAAAATTCCAGAAAACTCAAAAACCAGTTTGTAAAATTGCACTTCTAGCAATGATGCTGTTGTGTATTAATATTATATAGCTGGTAGGTAAAACCATATACTGTACTAAAGCGGTATTTTAGAGGAAAACATTACGCTTCTGTTCCCCAGAACCCCCAAAAACCAACTTTTTCAATAAAATCGTTCAAATAACGTGATAGATATTTATTTGTGTAGATAGTATAAAAAGTTTAAAGAAAATCGTTGGAACCGTTTTCCAGAAAATCTCGAAAAACTGAAAAAAAAAAATCTGGTGTGAAACACTCACACAACTTTCTCTTACTCCAGTTCTCAAAATTATAATTGACAAATTTTATAGTTTGTGTACCAAATTTAATGAAATTCGTCGAAAACTGAAAAAACTGTTCAGTAAAAGCGCACTTCCGGTTTACTAATTTTCTTGAAACTGAATTTCAGCCATCTATTTATTTCTAATTAATTATGTTTGGATGATAGAATTGTATAATCAACTATGATAGCACTTTAGAGAAAAACATAACCCCACCCCTCCCCTAAAAGTGCCCTTAAAAGAATTTTCCCAAAGAAATGTTTTAAATAAAAGATGTAGATCTTTGCATGTTTAATTTATATATGAAGTTTCAAAAAAATCGTCGAAGCCATTTTTGAGAAAATTGCGAAAAAGAGAATAAATCATTTAATAAAGTGGTAAAGTAAACGCACTTCCGGTTATCCAATTTTTTTCAAACTCGGAATTTCAACAACATATTTAATTCTAATTAACATTATTTAGATGACAGAACTGTCTAATAAACTGATGAACTAATACACTAATGAACTGTCTAAATAATAATGTAATAAAGTATCTGATAACAATTTAAAATAAACAAAAAAATCTGGTGTGAAACACTCCACGACTTTCTTTTCTTAGAATGAATTATAATTTTCTTCAAATTTATAATTTTCAGTAAATGTTTATTATATAAATGGGAGAATCAAGACTTAATAAAATATTAAAATGACGTTTTTTGAAGAAAGCATAATTTCCATTATTCCACTAGAAATAAACCAAGTTCTCGGCAAGCAGAATTTAAATCGGGGTTCCTTTTTGCCTTCATTTACTGATATAAAAGAAAGTATTGCGAGCGTATAAAATTTTCGAAATTGAGTTTTTACCGGAAATAAATCTTTAGAGGTCTCTTATTATATCAGTATATAATACTGATATAATAAGAGACCTCAAAGAGAGAGGCGCCTAATTTGGCAAACCTATCCGCCTCCTCATTCCCTAAAATTCCCATATAACCTGGTATCCAGACAAAAAGCACATCCTTCAAAGAAGAATGAAGTTGTTGCAATATTATGTTTTATTTCTAAATAAGGAAAGAAAAAAAAAATCATTTATTATAAACATAATGCCTATTTTCAACACATAACATATATATATTTCAACATTTAAATATTTGAGTACGCATTTACTGGGACGTACCTCTGGGTACGAAAAGATGTTTTCATATGCAAAATCGGTCGACCAGAAATACCACTTTACTAAATAGATTTTCAGTTTTGTGCGATTTTCTTGAAAAAGGCTCTAACGATTTTCTTTATACTTCGTATATCGACTAACCATACAAAAAAAAACTTTCATTAATAATATTTTCCCCAAAAAATTCATTTTAGGGGTGTTCTGGGAGAGTTGAAACGTTAGGTTTTGTTCTAAAGTATTACTTAAGATTTATTGTATGATTCTATCGTGTTTTTAATATTAATATAAATCTCATATATTGCCAAAATTCCGAGTTTGAAGAAAATCGACCTACCGGAAGTCGACTTTTATATTATCTTTCAGCTACAAATATACATTTTCGGTTATATATTATATTTGTAACCTGGTAATAACCATAAATATAAAAAATAAACTGTAAATTGTGGCAAGAGAAAGTCGTATGACCGTTACTTACCTAGTAACAGAAAGTGTTGCAATAGTTCAAAATAGAGTTTTCAACGGAAATATATAATTAGAGGTCCTCTGGATACGAAAATATGTTTTTAGCGAATGGTCTGTTTTTGTATGAGTGTGTGGTATGTGTGTGTTGTTACACATATCTCAAAAACGAAAATCGCAGGAATCAAACTAATTCACCAAGTTCGTGTAGAGAGTTCACTTCAATGTAATGTTTCTGTTACACTCACACTTGTTGGTTATATATATATGTAGGGAGGTTATAAGGTTATGTCCTTATATTATTACATAACCTTATAACTTCCCCATATATATAACCAACTCTAAAGTGAACTCTCTTCACGAACTTGGTGAATTTGTTCTGACAATGGATGAAAATCCGAATCCGGTCAGGAACAATGTAAATATGCATGCTACGACGGATAAAATGCCAGATTTCCCATGAAGTTTACAACTTCATACAATATATATGGTTTTACTACCTATTTAATATTAATATACATCAGAAGTGTTGATAGACTAATGTTGAATTGAATTTGATTTAGAGGGGTATTGGGAGCCTGTAAGTTTAAACTTAAGTTTGCATAAGCTTTTGGTTTTGACAAGGGCGCTCCAAATAATAACGCGCAAGTATACAAGTAAAATTGCATTAATTTCAGTAAAAGAAAGCTATGTGAGTTTTTCACACTAAATTTTTTAACATAAAAGAGGCAGATGCTCTTATGGCACCCCGACCTTACAAAGTCATTGTGAACTAAAATGTCATTGGTGATCCGCAGGTTCCCTTTAAAAGAAGCCTGATCACTGCCCTTTGCAACGTAGAGTCTGATTCAAACATCTGTTTAAAACTACAAGATGGGCCTAATGTACTCCCAGACAATCTCATTCTCACAATACTCAATGTCTCATTACATAAACGTCCAGGCCTTTTTGAGAGTTATATCCTACATCAAATTCAGTCCCTCGAAGCACCGCCATATATGGAAACTGAGGATATAAATTTATTGGAGCCCCAAAAATTTTGTCAAATAGACAAATAAATTTATCAATAAGAGGGAATTAAACCCGTACCGCAGCATCAAAGGCGAGAGCATAGCAGTGGAAGCTCTAAATGAAAAATAGTAATTAAAAACCAATCTACAGATTATTACGACAATATGATTTATTATCAGTAACTTTCAGAGAATCTCATATCGTCGAGGACTTTTGGTTCAGAGTGTGAGTAAAGAAAAGAAAAAATTAATTAAAGACAAAGTAATAACTTACTTATAATTCCATTAACCAACGTAAAAGTTTCATTGGTGAACATAATTTCAAAAGCGACTACATGAAATACAGTATTGACAGAATTGTGTGTGCCAACTATTCGAACATAATTTATAACTCTTGGTTTGAAATATAATTTCTGCCATGATCTACAACAAAACTGGGTATGATCGATGACACGAACCCAATCTTTTTGATCCACTGAGACTTCAATATAATAGGAATACGACCTAAAAATAATAAAATAAATTAAAATAATTTTTAATATTTTCTTAACGTTGTTAATAACGCTGAAAAATATTTAAAGAAAATGCTTTGATTAGTAGCGTTTAGAAAGCATATTCTAAATTATCTTCTCAATTCTTTTTTGTATTATATAACTTCCCTTTTTCAAACAAACGTTCCAAAATAAAAATAAATAAATAAAATAAGTAATTAAAGTACATTGTTACCCTCTATAAGATCTTGGGTACTCTGTCCTTGCACAGAACCATCTGTTCAATAAAATGTATTATGCTACTCGTTACTCGTTGAGGAGTAGAAAATCCATTATGTTTTGAATTATTCATAATCGTATCTCCTCAACAGTTTATAATCTCAACATTCCGTAAAACATAAATTTTCTAGATCATCTTTCGATATTTATATATATAATGTAATAAAAACAGAAGAAGCTTATCGCAATAAAGTAATTTTTTTTAGAAAATAATACTAAACATAAAACAAAGCTATTATTAACATGACGATCTCCACCAAAGATTTAGTTAATTAGCAATAAAGTAATTTTTTTTAGAAAATAATACTAAACATAAAACAAAGCTATTATTAACATGACGAACTCCACCAAAGATTTACGAACAATAGAGAAAGAGCGAGGCCACCACAGTACCTTGAATTATCTGTCTCGAGAAAGAATGCAACAGCCGAATTTACAAGATTTATGCAATCGCATAGTTAAGATTTATGCAAGATTTAGTTAAGTTCCGTTGAAACAACTATAATTTACTTAAACTGAGATTAATTACTTTTTATTTTTGATTTTTTAATCTTTATTCATGCTACAATCAGCGCAATAGCACTATAAGTAACAATCATACAAAGAACATACATACAAAATGAGTGGAGAAGCTACCCAATGGTAACACTCCAAAACTATAAAGAATCACTATTCACTCTCTTCACTTGAGAGGAGATCACGAGGCCATTGTCTTTTAAGACGTCTAGGAGGGTTATTAGGAAGTATCTACAGATTAATTACTAAAGAGATTAATTACTAAAGAAGAGAAAACAATATCATATTCTTCAACTATTACCTCAAATCCTTGTCCCAGAGTAACATTTTAATATGATTGACCACACACTGTGTGCCTAATTTTATAAGAATACTGTCGCCTCCATCACTTATGGAATGTCTAGTATATCCATTTTCCATATCATAATTTAGACTATTGCCATCTAAAAGTGCGGATTTCATTTCACCTTGAAGAACATGTGTTCCAAAACGAGGGTCTGCCATATTTACATTTATATCTGTAAAAAATTAAATTAAGTTTTACTTTTTACTTTCTCTTTTTCCTGGTGAGAGGTAAAAAAAATGCATGAAATTGAATTTTTACCAGAAATATATGTTTTGAGATCCCCTAAATATGAAAAAAATGTTTTTAGCAAATGGCCTGTCTGTATAGGTAGGTGTAGGTTTTGAACAGAATGTGTTTAGAATAGCTCAAAAACTAAAAATCCCAGGAAGTTCAATCCGTTTTTTACCGATTTGCATGAAGGTTTCAGCTAAAATCCATCAACTGGAAGTGCAACTTTACCCAATGGCTTTTACAGCTTTTTGCAATTTTCTCGAAAACGGCAGCAACCATTTTGTAGTAAGCTTCGTATACTATCTATCACAGCCTATCACTTTTATTTGAAACATTTTCTGGGAAAACTTATTTTTGGGGAGTTCTGGAGGATTGGTAACAACATTATTTTTAGTTTTTTTATTAGTATATTCCTGGTAAACTTTTCTGTGAACGCTCAGCAGCAAGATACTCCTGGTTAGAACTTTCTCTGGAGTCTCCCTCTCTTTGGATGGAGACAATGGTAGATACTTCCTAGCCCGCAGGTACTTTCTTATTCTGCAGACTAATTCCAATATTTTAGGTTTGAGATATTTTGTTCACACACACACACACGCGATACATACGGGGACAACTCAATTGCTACAATTTGAACGATCGCAGTGCTTCCTCCCTTACTAGGAAAAAGAGAAAGTAATTATCCAATACGGCTGTGTAGTTAATTTACAATTATTTTTCACTTCTTCTACAACAAATGTGTACACAAGCTGTATGTTTAAAGTACGATGCGAACCCTTTGTTTAAATTTCCATAGCTCACCACTAATACTGAACAAACGTCAATCAAATTAGAAATTTAACATCACAGAATCTCAAGGAACTCCTAAAATCAATTTTGAAATATGTTTTGAAATAAAAGGGATACGTTTATAACTGTGCAGTTAGCCTTTCATGTTTAAAGAAATCTGTAGCCATTTTCGAAAATTCCAAAATACTCAAAAACTATTCCAGTTAATTGATTTTCTTCAGCTTTATAATATTTATTTTCATGTAATACTTCTAACATTATAGCTCGAGCAAAATATCTTGACGCTCGAAAAACTGTTTTGGTTTAATATTGTCCTTTAAGTGATCATAAAGAAAGTGTCTTTAAATGTCTAAGTACTAAGTTGTAACTTCCCAGCATTATAATTTTAAACATTTATGTACTCGACGACTTTCAATTTCTTTCGACCAAAGTAGGCTGTAGCTCCTTCAGTAACCGAAGTTCAAGAAATAGTAACTTTTAACACTTTAAATAAATAATTTCTAGAACACTCCTAATATGCCTAATAATGAACTAGTAGCAGAACCATACATTGTACTAAAGTGGTACTTTAGAGAAAAGTTTAATATTACTGCTATCCAGAGCCCTCCATTCCTCCAAAGAATACATTTTCTATAACTATATGATAATATGACAATTATTAAATCAAAAGTAGTGAGTGAAATTATACTTTTAATCACGAAAGACAAAAAGTAAAAATAATCATTACTTTTTATCACAAGTGAGGTAAAGTAATATTATTCAACTCTAACTAGCCCGACATCTAGTGTCAATAATCGAAAACAAGAACGTATTGCAATCCAAATAGCAACATATTTGAGGTTATATCGAAGAAAGCATGTTATAGAGAGTTTGATGTGGTTATTGAAATAAAGACTTTCTTCTTCTTCTTCATATTTTTTATTTTTATGTAAGTTAGGGACCAAATGAATGCGGTTGCTGAAAAAATGTAATATTCAATACATGTGTAAGAGGAACATGAATCTCTTGAACGACTGGAGGATTTCTATGATTTTATCCATCGTAGAATGCTTTATTGTTTTGGTTCTATGTGGATTCGGAATTTCATCCATCGTTAGGGTAAGGTTTACACTCGATTCGTGTGGAGAGATGACTTAAACTATTTGTTTATATCACAAACTACAGGTTGACTCAATGCTGACTGATCAATTTAGGTAGGAACCAGACTGTCTGATGACAGGCCTTATCACAGGGCATGCAGGTTCAAAAAAAATATTACATAATATGGGGATAATTAGCTCATATCCTGAGTATATTATGTTAGAAGGAGGAGGAAAGACCCTCGCAACTGCTCTTCGATTGTGTTGCAATTCTGTTAGACCTTTGGTCTCAATAGCGATTGGAACGTCTTCACATTGAGTCCAGAGGAAATGATAGCGCCAAGATAAGGTTGGAATAGCCCTTAACCTTATGAAGAGGGGAGATTTTTTTGTACTAGACTACAGGGATAGGTCCTCTAATGTATGTAATAAGCCTTTAGTTGGGTGTAGTGCTTGGGGGATGGGGTCCATCCTATGTTCTAATCTGATCTAGTCTACCTTCTACAAGTTAGAGAGTGAATATAAAGAACTTGTTTTATATTATTGCCTAAGTGTACAACAAAAAATCTCTTTACGAAGAAACAATTCCGCAAATATAGACGCTATATGGATGCAAACTCTGAAGCGTTTGGGAGAGATTATTAATTTATAAATTCACAATTTTTTTTTAATTTCCGACATATATTTATTCGTTTAAGTATTACAAAAATGTTTTACGAAAAATGAAGATGAAGAATTAACTAGAAACTATGTTTGATCGGAAATAGTTTTTGAAAGAAATATTAATATAATATCGTACATAGATATGATGAACTTAAAAAACAAAATAAAAATAAGAGAATATAATAACTGAAAAAATATCTTACTAAGAGTCCCCCTGTATTTTAAACAAACGTCTCGAAGGATTGTCTGACGTTCAAGGGCATCCAAAATTGTTTCAGAGGAAACTAATGCAGATGGTCGCACGATCTTACATAAATCCTCAATTGACATTAACTCAAATCTTACTGCCGATAAAACATCTTCTAATTGTGAGGTTCCTTTCATATTGTTTGCTTGTGCCCAAGCGAGGACTGTCTCAAAAATGTGTACTTCTGGTGCATAAAAAGAATCTCTTTCTATTATTTCTTTCAATCCTTCCTATAAAAATAATACAGAAATTAAGTCGTATTTTGTAATGTTAATTATTAATGTTCCGCATAAAGATTTAAATTTATAATTAATAAATTTAAATTATAATTTTAATATAATTTAATTAGATTATAAATTATAATGTAAGATTTAAATTCAGTTGAAATCCAAATTCATTTAAGAGTTTAGGAAAGGGATTAGCTTAAATGGTTCAACTGGATTCGTATGCGGAGGTCCTGCTTTGGGCCCAGTCAATGCTGCCCTTAGATTTTCTCTTCCTTGGAAACTCTATAGCTCAATGTCGGTGAGAGGCATTTTGTAATGGAAGAATACCGTTAGTAAGATCATGTAATAACACAATAACTAATGAAGTTTTTTAAATCTCGCATGTTAGGTAATTCTGCTAGTGAACTATTGAAATCATCCATAATGAGAGACTTTTTTATAAATACATTTTAAGGTTAATAATTTTTTTAAGAAATTCTATTAAATTATAAAATTTGAATATCTAACAGTTTAATTTTCTATAACAGTTCTAAGAGGAAATCTAGAAATATGCTAAAAAAATTTACGAATTCAAGGGGCATAAAAACATTTGTTTCTAGTGAGGACACAATATAGAAAACTGGCACGAACATAATTAATACTTACAATTATGGTAAATAATATTAATATAATTTGGACTATATTATTACAGATAATCACGTTTTATTTAAGGGATGTAATTGGTCTTATTGTGAATTGGAACAAGGAAACCCCGGTTGCGAGTTCAGCAGCGTGCCCTCTACAATCTCTGTCCGGTAATAAACAATGTCGTCTGCAACGAGACACCATTGCCCAGAGGCCGGGGCAGTGCTTTGTAAAAGCTCCAGCCAATAACCCCAATTGTTGACGCAACTTGAAAAAAAAAAACACTTTACTGTACTATGTTTACATATTAAATTTTAAACTTACAGGAGAGAGTTGCAAAAAACGGGAAATAGAAGAATCAAGTATTGGAGCTACGTCTTTATCGATGAAAGATTTACAGGTTTCTTTCAGATAGTTCAGCTGATAAAGTCTTGCAGCATCATAAATAGAAAATACGTTTTGTACAGATAACGTTTGCATAAAAAAATCACAAATTGATTTTTCTAAATTTTGAAATCCATACTTGTGGGCCAAACCAAGTATTTCCAAAATGCTATCTTCCTAAAACAAATTAAACCAACTGGTATGTTAAATATAAATGTAAACAATTGATAAATTCCATTTATATTAACAGTAAGAATATGGTTCAAAGATAATTCAATCTCTAGAAAGTAAATTTTTATTTGCTGTTGCTTCTGAAAAAGAAAGTATTGCGAATGTACATAAAACAAGTAAGGTGCCCTACTTCAGAAACAATGCAATATTTATTTGATACACTTAAGAAATGTTACAAAATACTGTACTGACCTTTCCTGACTCCCAGGCACGTTTCAAGGAAAAAGCTGGGGTGCAAATGAAATGTTATAGGTGCAGCGAGCAGCGTAGCCAAATTCCATCGATCATAAACTCTCCACTTGTAATAATAATGTATATATGGAAAATGCGATTTCAGGCGCCCTAGTTTGTTGTCTCAGTGAGAAAATGAAATTTATCGCAAATTGTCTATATAGAAAATCGCATTTTGAGAAAACGATGAACATTGACAATTTTGCGGTAATTTTTTTTATTGATATAGTTCCATTATATTCTAACGACCTTGACTTGGAGAAATAATATTGATAATGCCAAAATATTAAAGGAATATCGTGACCGGTTATCATTGGGAAATAAAACGTATATTTACAGCTTTAACTCAAGATATTATTTGCAAGAGATGCCACGGTTCTTCGAAACATACTTGTGTAAATGTGAAGCATAATGAGATTTAGTCCTCCAATCGAATTTGTAAGCTTGTTGCACCCCCTCTAAAGCAAAACACTTTCTGACAATCTTAATTGATTTTTTATTAAGCTTTTGCTGGCACCATGGAGAGGAATTGGTTCATTTCCTCTGATTAAAGTAACTACTGCGACTTTAAAATGATGTTTTGATGTAAAATTTATTTCTTCGTAAAAGGTAAGCCACAGCTCATTAGTGACATCGGACCTCACTCAATTCATTACTGCATTGTGTCGTTATCTGAAATCTTTCATACCATTAAATCATCCTGAGGCTTACCCAGAAGAAAGGAAAATTAGACATTTACAGAACTAAAACCTACCGTTCCCGTAAAAAATTAGCACAACTTTTGGAACAAGATCCTTCCGCTAATAGAAAACTATGATGCCACGCTAAGAAGGGAAGCTTAGAAGGGAGCTAAGAATGAACATGACCTTACTTATTCATTTTTTTTTGTAGGAGGCGAGTGTCTGTTTGAAAATAGCTTGAAATTTGCAGAGAAAGAATAAGATCGTCCAGAGGATTTGCCAACAAGAAATCCAAGAATGAAATACTGTCCAAAGAGAGTAAATGGATCCTTTACTGATCCTATCAGTAAACTGAAATGAAAAACTGTCAAGTTTGCACTCTTTACAAATGACTTTTTACAATCAATAAGCAATTACTTGTAATAACATATGAGATTTCATTTATCATCCTTTCTGACAAAATTACAAAATGTTCCCTACATTTAAATCTCCCAATGTTTTTAAACTTTTTTCATTCGTATCTATGTTTTAACTGTTGCAGAAAAAAATGTAATTTAATTCATGTGTATGGTTTTGCAACTCAAGTTCAGTTGCAATTCAAATTGACTCGAGGGTATAGAAGAATCACTTACTTTCCTTAGAAAAAAAATCTAAGTGAATATGATGAAAGTAAGCGCTTTTAATAATATAATTGTATTTTCAAATTGTCTAAATTTCTAATAATACTTTCAATGATTAATGTTTCCAATTATGATAAATGGTAACAGTTTTAACCATTGTTTTTTAAAGGCCGCCATACTTAAATTCTTTGCATTTAAAACTTTCTGTTGACCAATTGACAGTGGTCCACACAGTCTATGGATTAAACAGTATCTGATTATATAAACTTCCCATTGTACGCATGTCTCACTTCGGCAATTATACTGAACCAGCTACACAAATCCGTCTTTGAAGGATGTTCGATTGTACCTTCTTCCTGATTATGAGCCCCACCTGCTCATTCCATAATATTCTTAAAAATAACTTTGTTTTCCTCTCTTTCATGCCAAATAATAAGGAAGAAATTATTTGATTATATAATTAAACTTGAATTCAGAGATTCTTTGATCTAAAACAGCTTCCTCTGCGCAGATACATTTTTGGACTAACAAATTAACTGTTCACATAAGCTCTACCAGGCTAATAAAAAGATGTAGGGATTTTCCATGCAAATATGTATTTTTGGGATGTGCGGTGTCCAAGTGTGGTTGGTATACTGCATGTGTCATTAAAATGATTTTTCGTGATAACCAAATATAATTTATTTGTCTCAAAATAAACGCGCTACCAATCATAGAAACATCAAAAAAGTATAAAATGAATAAAAAAAAATCACAAAATCACTCATAAAATCTTTTTACAGTCCTTACCTTTAATGAGCCGAGAGATAATCGCCCTGTGTAAATATATTTTAGAAGTAATTTAAATGCTGATCCTCCGGCGCCAAGTAATTCAATTTCAGTTTGTTTAGATTCTTTCATACCCCCATAAAAAAGTGCCCTAAAACATACATAAATGAACCAGTTTTTATTTTGCATTGATATATTATTTTCATCTATCCTATAGTATTTATGTCAACTGAGCAACACACTTTCAATAAAACATTATACATATAATGTTTTATATAATATAAAAATTAAGTTAAGTTAATGATTGAGACTCTTCTTTGGGATACATGCACTTAAGATCGTGCGTGTCTCTCACATTACTTAAGTCCAGTAATGAATTAGAGTCCTTATATACAGCCCAACGTCAAGATGGTCGGCAACAGGTGGCCAGTAGCCGCTATATTTGCCAAAACATGCTTGTGATGGATGGCAAATGTCCCAAATCGTGGCTGACTCCAAAATGAAAAAGGATATTCACATTTCCAGCACTTCCGACTCAATTAATCCAATCAGTTAGGGTAAATTTGTGAGATTTTTTCAAATATATTATTTAAATATAGTGTTATATTAAGCCCGCAAAACGTTTGTGCTTAGATTCTATCGAATAGTCTATATATACATTAGATGTAAAATACGGCAACTTTTTTTTTAATAAATAGCTGACTGGCTAAAACTCATTCAATATTAACACAAGCTTGAATAAAACCTAAATCATACTTCAACTGAAAACAAATTCACCTAAAATATTCGCAGCGTGAAGCTAAGATTGCTTTATGAGCTTTTACAAATTCACCATCAATATTTAACGTCACATCGCTGTAATCATCATTCAAACACAGAGCGCCAATATCCTGTGATAAATAGTTTACATGTTCAATCTCCCCATGTGTTGGAGGTTGATCTCCCATTTGGTGATTATCACTCATTGTATTCCTCACCTACAAACAAAAAACAAAATCTATGAACTAAAAACAAATAATAATGAACTAACTACTTTTCAACACCCTCAAATGTGAATGAGATCATTGTGAATTTGCGAAATAAAACTAAGATAGAAACTTGTAAACATGCCGATGAAACTACTTAAAATGTTATAATTATCAGTAAAAGTTGGAGAAATAAGAGACAAGAACATTATATTTAATTTTCTGTATTTACTTTTTCATTTAAGGCAAATTTAATTTTACACTTGAATAATATCACACTTTCGGCGCGTTAACTAATAGTTAACCATAATCATCCAAATTAATTTGAATTATGGAAAAAAAAAATGATCGTTCACCGATAATATACGTTAAAGATCACCCAAATACTAAACATCTCTGTCCAGCAGTGAGGTTATTTTGTGATAAAAGTTTAGTGTTTCGCGCATGACCCCTTCGGTAGGCGCGTCATATTTTTTAAATTAAAAACATTTACGAAGATAAACATTTTTAAACAATTTTAATTAATTTTACTCTAAACATAAAAAAAAACGTTTCAATTGATTTATAAGTTATAATTCGTAGTATACTATTCACCCTATCACTTGCCCCAATCACTCTATGAACTAGTCTTTTTACATATCACAATACAACGAATAAAGCAGTATTTCTGCTTTTCCAGCCATCTGCTATTCTGCTTCTTAAAAAAAATCTGATGTGAAACAGTTACACGACTTTCTCATACTCTAATCTAATCAAGAAATTTTCCTTAAAATTGCAACGTTATAACGTTTAGTTGGGCTGGCCATAAAAATGGTAAGAAATTTTTAATTATATACCTAAGTTGCCTTACGTGGAGAGCTCTGTTTCCAAATTTAATTTTAAACTAACTGACAGACCTCCAATACCTATATGAAATCAATTTTTTCAGAAAAATGTTTCAAATAAAAGCGATACGTTTCTATCTATCCAGCAAGCATTCCAAGTTTAAAAAACCGTTATAACAGGTTTCGAGAAAATTCAAAAATCTTCAAAAACCTATGCTATAAAGTAGCACTTCGGTAAACCGATTTTATTCAAATTTGAAATTCTATCAATGTTTCTAATGTGTATTCATATTATGTATTTGGTAAAACCATATATTATACTGAGTGATACTTTAGAGGAAAACAAAACGCTACTAGAACACCGCAGTGCCCGCAAAAAATCAGTTTTCCAGGAAAAATGTTTCAAACAAAAGTGATAGCTATGTGAAAGTGATAGTATACGAAGTTTAAACAAAATCGTGGAAGCCATTTTTGAGAAAATCATGAAATCCTAAAAAAGCATTTAGTCAAGTCGCATTTTCGATTGATGGATTTTGCTCGAAACCATCGTGTCTAAATGGAATACCGAGTTTGAGTTTCCTACGACTCTTCGGTTTTTGGATATTCTGTTAACACAAAAACACATACATACCTACACACAAATTTTCTATAATATTTAGTTAGGTCACTTTTTTAAACCAAATTTTATTTACTAGACATACAGACTTTACACAATATACACTTGAATAAGAGAGATGTTTTCCAGTACGAGTGACAAACAGGAATTAATTTTTATTTTATCTCCCACAGAGAAGTTAAGTAAAACTGCTGATAACAATTTCTAGGAACAGCAAGTGCTAGTAGCCGTTGTTCATTGATAATTAAAAGGATAAACAAATATAACAATGTAACTTACATACACACACACATACTCATACATAAAGACCATTCGCTAGAAATTTTTATGTATTCAGGTGGCCCCGAACAGGCATTTCCGCTGAAAACTCAATTTCGAAAATCTGGCACGATGGCAATACTTCCTGTTATAAGGAGTAAGAGAAAGTAAAAAAACTGACACAACTTTCTCTTACTCCAGTTTTCAAAATTGAAATTGACAAATTTTAACGTTAGTGTACCATATTAAATGAAACTTGTCAGAGTTCGCCGAAATTCGTCGGAAACTGAAAAACTGTTCAGTAAAAGCGCACTTTCGGTTTACTAATTTTCTAGAAACTCTGAATTTTGGCCATTTATTCATTTCTAATTGATTTTGCTTGGATGGTAGAATTGTATAATCAGCTACGATAGCACTTTAGAGAAAAACATAACTCCACCCCTCCCCAAAAAGCCCCCTTAAATGACATTATCAAGAGAAATGTTTCAAATAAAAGTTGTAGCTCTTTATATGTATAGTACACATTCCTACTTTAAAGAAAATCGTTAGGGCCATTTTCGAGAAAATACCAGAAATCTGATAAACACAATTCAGTAAAAACGCACTTCCGGTCATCCGATTTTTTCAATCTCGGAATTTCAAAAGCAAATTTAATTTTAATTAATATTATTTATACGACATAATTGATAAACTGAAATAGTAAACTGAAATAGCACTTTAGAGGAAAACTAACCCCACACCTCCCCCAAAACTGCCCATAGATGAATTTCCCAGGTGAAATGTATGTATGTAGCGCAGTCCACAAAATATTGAAAGAATTGTTTGAGCTTGGTTCCACTGAGCAGAGGAAAAAACCCTATGGTGCAGCAGCCCATGAAGGGCCAAGGCTTACGGACGGCGATTTGAATGGTGGGCGTGTGGTAAGCACGTCGCAGTTCTCACGCCGTTTAGTTCCGGCCTTCGCTACCTAGGGCGTTACTAACTTTAGCTTCCTACTTTTTATCAAGATGCTGAGTCAACACCGACTTTGCCCTCACGGAAATCCTCGCATGAAAGGCGAGTGCGCTAGCCATTAGACCAACGGTGCAGGAAAGCATCAGAGATATTTTTCGTAATTGCCTGTTTTTTTTTGTGGTCATCGACCGATTTCGGGTGTTCGCCCATCATCAAGATGTTTCAAATAAAAAAAAGTTGTAGGTCTTTGTGTGTGTAGTTGATACACCAAGTTTAAAGAAAATCGTCGGAGCCTTTTTCGAGAATATTGCCAAAAAAGTGAAAAAAAAAAACAGCTGGTAAAGTGGTACTTCCGGTGAGGAATTTTGACAGATAACATACTGTCAGATCCTATGGTGATACCTAAACGAAATATCAAGTATCAACTTTCTACGGTTTTTCGTTTTTGAGCTGTGCAGTTCACATACATACAGACACCATTTGCTAAAAACTTTTTGGACTCAGGGGACCTCAAAACGGATATTTCCGGAATAACTCGATATCGAAAATTTGACACGATTACATTACTTACTTACTTACTACTAGGAGTAAGAGAAAGTAAAAAGCGAATGGTCTGGGGTGATTTTAAAAAGTTCTTTGATTGTAGAACAAAGCAAAAGAGCACTGTGTCAGCCTGGTCTACTGTGGAATAATTAGTGATAAGAAATGATAAAAACGAGTAAATGATCGTAAGATACCACCTTTTTTTAAATTTGTATTTAAGCTCGTTTAGACTTATTATATTTAAGCCTGTAAAGAACACATATTTAAGTTTACTTGGGTGCATGAATGGTGTATGTGGATTATGAAAAGGTCAAATATGGAATGTGTAATACGTGTTATCAAGTAACATGCTTAGATATATTAATTGTTCAAAAACATATTTAGATACTTACACTATCTTACGATCATTCAGCTCGGTTTTATCATTTCTTATCATTACCATTATTTTTAATATTTCACAGTAGACTACGGCTGACACAGTGGTCTTTTGCTTTGTTCTACAATCACAGAACAATTAAAAATTAAATTGTAAGATAGTATGGGTAATAATTATCAAAGTAAATCTTATTCAAAATATAAAAGTTATACACCTCACTTGTTGGATGCTTTTAAAAGTAACAATAGCTACAAAAGGAAAAACATGCGTTTATCCTGGTATAACGAACCATTCTTAACCTAGTTAGGTCCTAACAAAAACATTTTTGAAAAAAAAAAAAAAAAAAAAAAAAAAGTCTATGTTATCATCACACTGTTTTGACAAAACATCCTGATGATGGGCAAAAAAAAAAAAACCAGGCTATTACGGAAAATATCTCTGATGCTTTCCAGCTCTGCGGAACCTATCACAAAAACAATTATAGGAACTGTCACTAGTACTATATAAAAGTAGCGAGAAAAATTAAAAATTTCTTATAAATATTAGATGTATCAAATAATTCTTGCCTATCGAGTATTTCAAGCATTAATAAATAAAGTGCAGATAAGAAGCAAGGCGTAAGGTTGCGTAAAAATTTGGAGAATAAAAATTAAAAAAAGGAAAATAACAAAATATTTGAAGAATTTATGAAAGAAACATTTGATATGTATAATTAAATTTGATCCATCTTTAACAATAACTAAAGCAAATACATGCATATCTCACACTTATTTTAGTTATCATAATCCTATTATGTATAACCTATGACAAGTAGGCAAACACATTAACAAAAGAATGAAAAAACCTTTTAGATTCTAATTAATAAACATATTTGTCTTTTTGCTATTTACAAACAGCTATAAACACTTAAGAGTGGCTATTAAACAGTGGTTAAGAGCATGGACTTGTAAGTGGGAGGATCCCAGTTCGAGTCCAGCGTATAACTGCTAAATTTTATATTTGTTTAAAAAATGTTAATAGTAAAGTAGGTGCTTCAGCCCCCGTCCACAACAGTTTGGTAGTTGGACGTTAAGCCCGCCTGAAAAAATAGGCATTACTTACTTACTAATGAAACATTTTCATCAGAGATATTTTTCGTGATAGCCTTCTTCTTTTTGTGTTCGTCGACCGATTATGGGCGTTCACCCATCATCAGGATGTTTTTGTTAAAACAGTGTGATAACACTGCAAAGAGCAAATTTAGTTGATATATATATATATAAACCTTACCGACTTCGGAAAGCTCTTTTATATATATAGGGTAAAGCTTTTATATATTAGACGACGGGGTAGGAGAGAAGGCTTTGCTTCTCTTGTTTGCCACCACGTGGCATCATGAAAGTTAGTCCACAAGTAGAGAGTTCAGAGAAAACGTATTGCATACTTCTTCAGTTATTTTATGTGTTCTACGAACATTTATATGCATCAGCTATATCTGGTGAATACCTGAATTTTCATAACGCTTATTAATTTTTTTTCTTTTTTATACACTATATTGATTGCATTAATGAAAGATTTCCTGCTGTCGTTAAAGTTGGGCTCGTAAAAATAGTGTGTAAGTTTCATGTCAATTAACCATGTTACCTTCACAGAGGAGAGGTCTCCTACCTATGGTGCGGCATCCATCCTACCATAGTAGGAGAGACGGCCAAATAGTATATTTGTATTTTGTTTCTGGAATAAATGAGAATGTCTTTATTTTGAAAAATAACATTTTTTTGTAGATAATAGTAGTTGACATAAGCTTTATAACCATTACCTCTTTAATATATCTCCTCTATTTTGATACAGGGCATAACTTTGAAATTTGCGTCCATATATATACCGGGGTTTTAGAAGCGGTATATATATATATCCATATTCAGGAGACCCCAAAACATTTATTTCCGCTAAAAACACAAATTCTAAAATCTAATACTATTGAATACTTCTTTTACTACGCTTAGAGCTAGTGAAAATAGTCTTGAAATAAGAAACAAGCTATGCAGAAAGTTAAAATATATTTAATACTTATTTAAATTACAATTAAAAAGTTCTTTTTTGTTATGTATTAATATACTATTGTAAACATGGAGCAAAACATTCAGGGTGTTGGCGAAAGCATGGCTGCTGCTTGTAATTTGGCAAAAACTGATCCAGCTGCAACATTTGCAACATATGACTGCGCACCTGCAGCCATTGAACCGGCAGCCACTCCAGCGCTACCAAATCCTAAGTATCCCGCAATTGGTGCAGTAAGCGGTGGAAACATTAAAGCGCCTACTCCTACTCCTGTTACTACGGCCCAAGTAAAAAAGCCCATTTTTCTGAAACATTAAAAGTCACTAGTTGAAATACTCACATGACTATCTCTTCCTACAATTAATTATTCATCTAAATCAAATTTTCTTCAAATCTTTGTAATTAAAGAATATAAAGGCATTCACATCCATATTCGTACACGTCAGGTTTTTTAAGGAAACGTTTTAAAAAAAAAAAAACAAATTTCGATAAACATTATAAATTTTTTTCTAGTGAAAACTTTGAATCATTTACAAAACAATTTCTCCTAAAATAACATGAAAAGCAATAAATTAAGCCTCATCTAATATTTTGTGGGAAAGCCTTTACTTTTTATTACCATATTCATTCTTGAAGATATGAATTCCACTAATGTTTTTGTGAAATCCGAGGAGATTTTATTCCCTTCCATTTGAAGAGCGATTTTGGGTTCATTTTTACTTTTAATGTTATAATTTTTGATTTTATTTTTTAAATGGGCCCATAAATTTTCTATTTGATTAATGTCAGGTAATTGAGGAGAGGTACCGAAAATTCTCAGTTAATGATTCAATAATATTCAAAAAAATTTAGAATAATAGTAATTTAGAATACAGCCTAACTTCACATACTCCCTAGAATGCCAACAAAACAAAAAAAAATCGAATAAATGGTTTAAATAAAAGTATATGTAGGTTTATAGATGTGCAGTTAGCATTTCAATTAAAAGCATATCATCGTTCGAAGCGGTTTTGTAGAAACATCAGAAACCTTTTCGGTAAAGTTCCATTCCAATTGACTGATTTTCTTCAAACTTGAAAATCTAACATAAAATGCATTAAGATGTACATAATGGGCCTCAGTTATATAGAAGGAGAATTGTATATTAGCTTGTAGTGGTATTTTAAAGGAGTGATATTTTCAAAGGATTTATCGCTGGAGGTTTTTTCCAAGCCAATAGCACCTTGTGATGTACAAAGGTTACCTAATTATGTAAATAAAAATAAGGAAAAATCCAGATTGGTTGTCGAGGACTCCTTAAAATATTTAGTATAATATTTGGAAAAAGTGTTTCTTGGCAACTGCATTTACCAATTATCATTGACAGAAGCTGGCAAGTCGTGAATTCTCTAGGGCAGTCCTAAGTTTATTGGAGCATTGGCTATTAAGCGCTTAAAGTGTAGTGGAACATTTTTTCCGATGCTGGTGTATGCTATCTTAATTTAAATTGCGACTGTATCTAAACTCAAGATAAAATTAGAAAGATTTCAAAGACTTTTTTTGCAAAAAGGCTAATTGATATTATTCCAAGCTACGTGAAGGCTAGAGAGTTTTTTTTTTTTTGTTCAAATCCGTCAACCGGTAATGCAAATTATCTAAATATTTCTCTCAGTTTTTCGCAATTTTCTTGAAATTGGCTTCAACTTACTTAAATTTCACATAAAGTTTTATTTGGAAATTCCACTTCTAAGTCCACTTCAAAACGATCTGTGGATGTACGACCTAGTTAATAACGTTCTAATATTAGAATAAAGAGCTGGGATTTATTTACCTCAAAATTGAATAACCAATTTTTGGGGACTTGATACTATCTAGCGTTGCCAAGCGGGCTATAACGTTGTTACACTGAATAACTTTTACATCCCAAAAGACCATGTTTAATAAGCAGTTCCTTACTACTTCTATCTAAATGTGATATTATAGGCAAATAACGTTTAATAAAAATTGCAGATGAAGATGTTCACAATGTAATAAATGCTGTAATTTATTTTGAATTTGTAAAAAACATGCTTCGGTTGCATTAAATTTAGCAACAAAAAACAGATTGGGAAAAAATCTTATAAAAAGTGAATATAGAGGGGTACTGGCAAAATCAAGGGATTTCTACTCTGAGCCATATATTTTAAAATTTCAGTTTTTATTAAAACTAAATAGTAACAACTATATATATATATATATACACATATATATATCTATCAATGTGATGTATGAGAAATACATACCAATTACTTCAAAATTTTCTTGGAAGATCCTGTGATTCCCACAGAAATGAGACAATCAGCACCACTTCTTGGGATCTTAATATACCTGTGATTCCCACAGAAATGAGACAAGTTAGAAGTTAGTATCGAACCAACAAAAAAAAAAGTGAAAAGAGGGGGAAAGCTCACGAAAAGACCTATAGTACACTCTAGTGATAAATCTATAGAACTACTTCCAAAAAACATTTAGCGAAACTTTCCCACATTTGAATATGTCTTTTTGGCAATATAATAACTATATTGAACATTTTTTACTTAAACAAATGATATGAATTTAGTATACCATCATTAAAAAGTGTAACCAAATAATATACATATATGTACTAAAAATGAGCAGGAGAATTACACGAAGAAATAATTACAAACAATCAATAGGAAGATATATATTCTTATAAAATACGATACATTTTATTGTAATATATATTTTTATAAAATTGTTTTTGATTGCTGGATATTTCACAGATTTGTTTTTCTTCTAAAATTCAGTACGCATATTGTTACATAGTTCTACTGTGCTTCCCATTCGATTCCATAAAAAAGGTAAAAAATGATAAAATTCTATATTTTGATAAATAAATGCGCTCTTCTCAGCTTTATTACATATATGTATTATTATGATCACTTGTATATATTAGTGTTCCATATTATTAAATAAAATACTTTGTGTAAGATAAACAGAAAGAAAATGAACTTTGTATATTGAATAGTTTTCTAATCTTGATTATTTTTTTTCTAATCTTTCTAAATTATCTTTTATAAACATTAGCTCAAACAACATGTTCTCAATTTGCACTTGTTATAAAAATAATGATATACACTAAATTATTATAATTTAGCTTGCTTTTTGATTGAAATTTAAATATCATCATAATTATCAATATTTATTTTTAGGGATGGCGAATTTGAAAATAAAACCTCCTAACGCAGCAATAAGTCATAGAACCCGCAAAAATTAATTTTCTTCGAACAACTTTGAAGTAATGTGATGGATCTTTTGTCTATGAAGCAAGCATGTAGAGGGTGAAGAAATCGTTGGAGTCATTTTTGAGAAAATCGCCCAATAAGCCGGAAAATTATTCCATAATGTGCTACTTTCGGTAAATTCTGGCCGAAATCTGACCCGAAATTAATTAAGTAATGAAAATGTAGCTATCTATAACAAATGGTGTTGTTATTAGTGGAATTAGGCATTTCACTTGAAAATTGACTGCAGAATTCAATAAAACCTGTAATTTTATAATCATTTCAGGAGAAGCTACCGCATTAAATTTAACCGTATTTTAAAAATCTTATTTATCGCATTCATACTTTGGTATAAAAACTGCGTTTATTATTTCATTATTCATTTATTATAATATTCATTTTTTTGATTTTATATCTTGAAAAAGTTGTAATTATTTATGCGTTTATTTAACATATTATGTTTGTTTCATTTATTAAAAGGATTTCTGTATCTAAAATTCGACATTTCGAAGCAAAATGAAAATACTGTACATTAAATGAAGTATGAAATTTTTCTTATTGGCCTAGTCCCTAGTATGATTTCTTTAAATGTGTTGAGCTTGGTCAAGAAATAAAATAGTTTTTTAATTTTTTTTTACTTATTTTTATTTGTGGTTTAGTTGCGGTTGCAGCACAAGCTTTAGTTGTGGTTGTAGTTGTGCCGCACAGCTGGGAAACATCAGAGACATTACTAACTACAACTATTCCATGATAGCCTGCTTCTTTGTCATCTTAGCCATTCTGATTATCTTTATTTCCCTCCAATATTTTGACAAAATATGTTGTCTTTTTCAGCCATTAAATAACTTATTTATTTAGTGCTATCGGGAGAATATCCCACAAAAAAAAAAATCTGGTGTGAAACACACAAGACTTACTGCAATTCACACAGTTATGAATGACATATTTTTTCAAATTTAAAATTCTTACTAGATGTTTAATTGCCTTCAATATCAAATCAATGGGAGACCGTAATAAAAATCCCTTTTATGAAGAAAGCTTAACCCCTAGAACTCATTTAGGCAATGGCGGCTCCTGACTTGGATATACAGGATAACCTTTTTTTTTTTTTTAATCACTTACATTACCAATCATTATTAGCAGCTTGGCTAGATAGAAATCATGAAGTAAGCCAGGAGCCAGGTAAAAACTTACATCTCTCCCCTACAATTAAATATGTTAGATTAACAATAAATCAGTCACTGTGCACCCAAAGAAGAACTGTGAAAAAAAGAGTTGTACCGTTTGAGTTCGAAAATTAAGTGGTTAACTTAACGGAAATTTTTATTGTCTAAATAAAGTGTTTCAGTTCAAAGGAAATGTCAATGCAATGAGTTAGCATCGATTTGAATTGAATGAGTTAGCATCGACATTGAATATAGCTGGATCATATAACTTAGTGATGTTTTAAGTACCAATCCAACATCAAATTTTTATAAATATATAAAAATCCACACATTGGCACTGACATATCATATCACAAAAAATGAGGAATAATTAATTTTTTTTTTCACATAATACATGGATTTGATTTGTTATTAATCAATTGTATAAATCAAGTTGCAATATATACAACTTTTACTGTGACTAATGTTTGTAACTAATATACAAATGAAAATATTTTTTTGAAATTGAAATATGAAATAAAATAAAAATTTGAAAATTGGTTACTTTTTTATTTTTTTAATAGCTAGGGGGTTCAGTCGCGCAACCGCGAATGCCAGTAACCGCCACTGCCTTTAAGTAAACTTTATCGGAAGAAAGTTTCAAACAAATGTGAGGTCTCTGCATTTATAGTTAGTATAACAAATTTATTAAAATACACCAATGTTTCAATGGAGAAAAAGTGTTCAGTAAAAACGCACTTTCGATCAACTAATTTTCTTCAAACTCAGATTTTTCGAAACATATTTAATTCTAATTAATATTAATTAGATGATAGAATTGTATAATAAACTATAAAAGTACTTTAGAGGAAAACCCACATAACCCATTCCTTACCCCCCTTAAATAAATTTTCCCCGAAAAATGGTTCAAATGAAACGTTATTCATGATTGATATAGTAAGTTTACAGAAAATCGGAAGACTCTGAAAAATCCATTCAGTAATATGATACTTCCGGTTGAAGAGTTTTGACGGACAACTTCCTGTCGGATCCCAGGGTGACACCCAAGCAGAATATGGAATTTGAACTTTCTGCAATTTTCCATTATTGCGCTATGCTGTACATATACATGCAACAGCACTTGGACACACCTACAGACCATTTTCTGGAAACCACATTTTCCGACTCATGGTACTCAAATCGTATATTTCCGTGAAAACTCAATATTGAAAATTTAACAAGATCGCAATACTCCCAGCAGGAAGAGATAGTAAAAGAATCTGATGCAAAATACTCACAGGACTTTCTCATACAATTATATATACAATAACAAGTTTTCGTTAAACTCAAATTTTACATATTTGTCCTAACATAAATATGGAGGCGGTGGGGAGGGATAATTATCTAGCTAGTAACCTTGGTAGCAGGTAGAAAGATGATTGAAATCGTTATACAAGTTTGCTTAAAATTTACAAAAAATTAAAAACCAGACTTCTGTCTGTCAATTTTGCAGCACAAACGTTGAAATTTAGTACATCGCCGTCACAAACGCAGCACTAACGATTGGTAAAATACAAAAAAATGTTAAAAAGTCAAATAGAAATTGGTGGCCATACTAACTTGGCATCAATTTGGGCTGGCCACTTTTTTCCCTAAATAACTTTGTTAACTTTACAGCACAAACGTAGCAATTTTGCAGATCACTGGCACTAACGCAGCACTAACGATATACAAAATCAGGACTTTTATCTTGGTACTCTCCTTTTCCTCATTTTTATCAAAGACATTTCCTCTATTTTTACAGATGTTCAGTCTAAAAAATATTAAAATCATTAAATCAATAATTTATGTTTGAATATCCGTAAATGTCAACATAATTATCATTTTCCAATAAAAAATTATTGGCACCAAACTAGATATACTATGAAAGCAGGTAACCCTCGTGCAAGGGGTCGAGAGAAAGCCAAATTCGGCTTCTACGCTCCGTTTTCAAGATGTTGAGGAAAATATAGAAAAATTGTAACAGATCTAAACCTATCTCTAAGTTTCTGTTTTAATAAGTTAACAAATAAAAGTTCGAGCTCCATATATAGATGTTATGCTGCTAAAGCGCGCACACACACACACACACACACACACACACACACACACACAACACACACACACACACACAAATATACCATATACATATATGAAATAGAATATTTTATTTATTTGCACTAAATTATATCATGGCAAATGAGTTGGTATGTGCATACATAATGACTTACAAACCATCAGGCATAACACGAACAATTATAGATATATAAATAAACTTTAACCTGCTTTACAAAATAGAGAGAAAAAAAATAACAAAACAAAAAACAGAATTCTCTTGGCACTTATTACAATGTGAGATAAAAAATTAAAAATAGAATTCATTTAAACAGAAAATATAAAAAAAAAAGTTTTCTCTCTTAATAATAGTATTATTAAATAAAAATAAATGAAAAGTAAAAATAAGAAACTAAAAATGAACAATATAAACAATATGAAATTAATAATAACTGGATCTTATTTTTAAACTGTTAATGACAAAAAGAAAGATATCATTAATCTTTTCCAAGTTATAAACATTTAAAATCTCTTCAATCAAATCTTGATGCGAATTATTACATTTGCTATATTTATATAAAATTGAAGTCTGTAAGAAGAGTGAGGTGTTCGAATAGAAAGTGATTTAAATCATCGAATTGTTCGGTAGTACGTAATTTACATAATTTATCTGTAAAAAATGTATATCTTTCAGCTTCACAATTATTCGAGGATACTTTTTCGAGGCCAGGCGTCTCTGAGCTAACACTCGTATCTTCTCAATGTTACAATTAACTAGTAAATAATTATCTGAACAACCAACAGGACATATTAATCTATAATGGTTATTATAGGAAGAGTTTAGGACAGACTGAATATCTAAACTGAGTAAATTATTTCTTAATGCGTCAAGTATATCATCTCTATCATACATGATCGTGGACAAGCTTTGATTGAGCATATGATCATAACCAAACTTTTGAGTAGCTTTTCAAATGAGAAAACCAGTTAGAAGGTGTTTTTACTGAGTGACTGTCCAAAGAAGTTAGTCTGACAAGACATAATTTCGGCAGTCTGAAGTCGTCCATATTTAACAAATGTATCCAAAAACCCAACATTCGTTTTAATATTTTGTATTTAATATGTGTAAGCCTAGTTTCATTGTGACAGACGCGCCAGTTGTCTGATGGGGTAATATCAATAATCTTTAAAAAAATGATAACTGGACACGTTCAATTACACCTGAATATTGTGGGCCCCAGACTTCCGACAAATATAGCAGAACGCTCTGTGCCAGAGATTCATATAAAACGCATTTAGTATGCCAGGAGTCTGATTTAATCGTTTTTAACAAAGAAAGAACTGATTTAGCTGCATTAAAACGGGCCAGAAAGTAATTCGCTGCAGAATTAAATGTTGCGGAGGAAGAAACGGAACACCAAGATATGTATAACTATTAGAAATTTCAATTTTATTATTTTTATAAAAAGAAATCCTATTTAGGTGGGCGGCCACCACCTTTATGAAATGGAACGACAATAGTTTTATTTGTATTAACAGTTAAAAAGTTAGCTTCACAATCACATAATATATTTAAATTAAGTTGGCTACCAAACCATGAGGATGATAATAATACATCAGCATATAATATCAAATTAAGCTCCCTATTTGAATTTATACTAATTCCCTGAGCGCCACCATTATTGAAATTACGAACTATATCTGTATTGAAAAGTGCGAATAATTATGGGATTAGGACCTCCCCGTGAAGAACTTCTTCAGAAATATCAATCTCACTAGACTGTTCAGTTCCTTGTGATATAACAAATGTTGCATTCTTATGCATATCATTAACGCTCTCAAAGTTTTTCCACAAACACCAATATTGTATAATTTCTGCCAGAGCAACCCATGAGATACCGTGTCGAAAGCCCTTTTATAATCAATGATGAGGGCAAATACCTTTGCTCTCTTCAACTTCAATTGGATGTCAATGGTGCTGCCAGGGTAAAAACCCCATCCCTACATCCTCGCCCTCTGCGAAAGCCAAATTGTTTCTCTGGCAACAACCCATGCCAAACAAACTACTGTTACAAACTGTATTAAGGATGGCTATTCCTCTATAATTACCTGGATCTTTGGGGACTCCTTTCTTATGAAGTAACTTCATCTTAATTTTGTACCAAGAAGCGGGAAAGTGTTCATCGTACCAGATTTTATTAAAAAGATTTAATAGGTAATGAGTCCATTTAATTCTTTAAAACACTCATTACGCACCAGATCCAATCCTACGGCCTTATTGTTTTTACAAGCATTTATACTACACAATAGTTTGTCATGCGTTATATCTACATCCAAGATTGGATGAAAACAACCAAGAAATACAGTAGTATATAGATACTTAGGAGGAAGAATAGTAGAATAGAATTGTTCCCATTCAGTAACTGAAATAGGACTGTCAGAGTTTTAATAAATTTTAATTTTCTAACAGCTTTCCAGAACTCCATCGGATTTTTAGTATTAATTAAAGCATGTTTAACGCTCAAAAAATAAGCTTGTTTAGCATTATTAATTAACGATTTATAAGTTCTTCTAGCATTGACATAATCCGTTTTATACTGAGAGTCACTCATGTTGCGCTTAAATTGTTTGTATACATACTTCAGATTTTTTTCGCTAAATTACACACCTTAGTAAACTAAGGTTTATTCATTTTTATTAAATTGCAATTTCTGTAAGTCAGCATTTTGGAATCAACCATTGCATTATGAAAAGATGAATAAAAATTATCATATAAATTTTCGACAGAAGAACTGTTACAATAAACGTTATTACTATATTCCATTAGAAAATTAAATTGCTGTAAATTAGATAATTTCTATTCACAAAAAAATTATTAACATTTATATTAGTTTCATTTGGAGTTAGATTAACAACAGAATCCGTATTTATTGAACTTTTGAGATTTCAACTATACTGATCAGATAAATGGGTAATGAATTCAATATTAAAATTATTAACAATTGAAAAAACAGCCTAAATTAATCCAAATATAATCTATTAAACTGCACCCTCTATCTGATACAAAGGTAAATTGAGCCGGGCAGTCATCCTCCACTCTACCATTACAAACATAAAAGCCATGGCTCTCTATCAATTTCTCTAAATCAGTACCTCTATTATTAATAACTTCATCGTGTGACAATCTAGAGCTAAGTAGGCAACTATCTTCAAATATGTCGTCGTCATATGGACAACTATTTAAATCGCCAATTCGCGAATTAAAATCGCCCGCAATAACGATATAATCACTACTATATTCAGAAATTATGTCAAGCAAAACCGATTCGAAAGAAAAAAGTAATAAATCACCTGTTTTATCAGGAGAAAATAAACCAATCCAAGGGTAAATAACAATCTTGTATCTTGAAGCGAAGAAACAACCAGTTGTTATTAGATATTAGTATTCTTACTGAAGAAGTTAAATTTTTCTTTATGAGTATCAGAAGACCTCCACTAGCTCTTCCTCTTGAATGAGATTTAGTAGCAGGAACAAAAAAAGTGTCATACTTCAGAAGAAAAGAAGGCATTTCAGAGGGTTCGGAAAGTAACCAAGTTTCGCTAAGACACATTATGTCCTTTTTCACAAACTTTTCAATTTCATTAGAAACCATATTACACAATGTTCCAAAGCCACAGATATTTCAAAAACCAATTTCAAAGAGGTTCGTAAAACTGGTAATTACTTTTTTACTACATACCATATGCATATATAAAATGTTGTATTATATTCTAATCGCAGTAGCTGCTTAATCCGGCAGCTTACCGGGTCCATGGGGGTCGATTTTAACAAATCTGCTGTGAAAAACTCACAGGAATTTATCTGACTGCAAATAACACGATTTCAAATTGTGAAATTTGTTTGTGTTGCATTTTCATAAATAATTGATGTTAAAATAATTATTTGGCATGCACATTCTTGCATGGCATGCCATTTATGCCCAACCTTCCGGGTTGGGACTCACCCCTAAACATTCTCTAGAAAACCTCTCACCACTCTTATCATTCTCAAGAAAATTCTGTGGTAAATGGTGTAAATCGCTTGAAAATCCGTCAAGCCGAATTCGCAATATTAATGCATTTCAAAAATTGTGACAAAACAGCTTCCTTAAATATATATATATATATATATATAGAAAGCTAGGGGGCCCATCCTCCCGGCATCTTCGGCACCAACACTCCGGGAGGGGCTCCGCTTCCCTGGTGCCCTACCTAACTGTGATGATTGTTAGCGCCGTTAAGTTATTATTTTTAATTTTTTTCTAGTTTTCTATTTATTTATAAATAATTTTATATACATATACATTTTAAATAATAAATTTTATTGCATATACATATTGCTGGATAGAAACCTGTGTATATTCTCGGTGTAGTGTGAATGACCAAGAACCTTCATTTTGGAAGGTTATAACTTTATGTTCGTACTAAGGTATCTCAGAAGTTCCAGGTATGTCTGATACCAGAAATAAGTTCAAAGAAAATAAATAGCTAATTTGGACAAATAATTATTTTTTGACAAATACATATATATATATTTTTTATAGTTTCATTTGATACAGCTTGCAGTTTGGAATAGGATTTGAGATTCTTTATGGAGTAAATATGAAAACCTTTAGTAAACAGTGAAGATTTTTTTTTAAGGCGTTAAATAATGCTTTCACTCTTAAAAGAACAAATAATTTCAAAAGTAAGTACAAAAATAAGAAAACTCTTAACAATGCATGTAAAATATAAAGTGATTATCACTAACAAGAAAGTTGAAGCTAATTTAAACGAACGTACCTTAAACGCTGTTTTGATCAACAAGATGTTTGAGTCAGGGCTTGAATTCTGCGTATTTAATTAAGATTATTATACAAAGGTTTTTTTTAGTCAACGTATATCTCTTCTTATCGTGTAATTTATAAGTCTAGTTAAATTTAAAATTCTGTGAATATTCCAAATATTATAAATTAATGAATTTTTTATAAGGGACTGATACAAAAGGATTTGAAATTGTAACTACTTAAATCTTAATTTTTTACCCCTACCTCTCTGCCGTTGGCTCTTCAACCATTCGGCTTCTTCACATTTCATAATTGTATAGCATGTAGACTAGGTAATGGGTAATGCTTCTGCATAAATGCGTTGCATATGATCCTGTCCAGTACGCAATCTGAAATCAGCTACAAATATCCTACCATCGGACACTATCGGAGTTCTATCGAAAGAGGGATGACTCTTTCTTTGTACCTGCTCTCTTAGCAACCATTACCCTATCCGCAAATACAGCATTCACAATTTCTTTCGCAGAATGATATGTTAAGAGCTACTCGTGTTTGGTCATATTTACCCTTAGCACTTAAATCTTAAGTAAATTAAATTATTTCTAATAAGAAGATCATATTGAGGATCCCAAATAATTATGTAAATATATAAAATACAAATAAAAGAGAATATTTCACTTTGATCTTAGTTTACATATAAAGGTGAGGGATTATCTGGGGCAAAAATTGTCTACTTGGTGGCTTTTGTGCAAAATTTTCAATGGGCTTATTAAGATTTTTTTTATTCAAGTCCTCATTTATTGAAATATATTCAAATAGAAAAAATTAAAGGAAAATTTTCCTTCAGAACTCAAAGTCACTTCTGTTGTAAATACGTCGCAGGAGTAGATCACCTTCTAAATAATAATAATAATGTATGCAGTAATCACTCCAGTAATCTAGAATGTAATAGTTAAACACAACAATAATTTAGATTTTAAATAAAAATAAGACAAGTCTGAACTTTTTTACTTTAAAATTATACACGATCTCTTACAAATAATACGCTAAACTGCATAATATTAGTAGGCATTAATCTTACAATGTTCTAATATACCAGATTAGAGCAGGCGAGGAACTTCAATTACCTAGGTGCTCCCTTTAATGAGAATGGATACCTAGACTGTGAAATAAGAGAAAGAATTAGGTTGGCCGGGAGGCTGTTCCAAGTTCTCAACAGAGGCTTACTCTCAAAAAAGGATCTCCAAGATAGCCGCGTATAAATTCACATTGTTACCAAACCCTAACCCACTTGAACAAACGCACATAGAAGTCAGATCGAGGCAGCTGAAATACGCTTTTGTGCAAGTGGAGGGAAAAGCTTGAAGAAAGAAAACTTACTTTCTCAAAATGGGAGAGGATGGATTGTCAAAGAAGATCTACGAGGCAAAAGTACAGACGGAAGACTCGTATTAATATAAAAAGGACGTAGGCGTATAAATCAGTAATCTAAACAATTTCTCTACAAAAATTATAACAGTTTTTCAATTTCCTAATTTTGTGAACCGCCTCATATCTGCGCACCGTAAATAAAATAGCCCTCTGACTGTTTTAAAACCCTGTAATTTGGATTTATATTTGATATCTTTTTTCCTTAAACTTTGCCAAATAACATTTAGACCCAGTTTATTCTATTTACTTTTTCTGAGAGATGTTTTTTAAATGAATGTTCTCAACACTCTTTAACAATTTCAATTAGTTCCTTTTTAAAATTACATTTATAAATTTTTTAATTAGGAACACAGTTGTTTATCTTAAGTGCTCTGAATGATTCTGTTTTGCGTTATTCAGTTGAATATTTAATTATAAAGGCTGTTCCGTTTAATTTCTTTTAATGTATAGTTTAATTAAATATTATGTGTTAAATATTATATTAATTATATGTTAAATACAATATAATAAATTGAGTGTATAAACTGAATTTGCTCTGTTAAACACGCTCTGTTACAGTAAGTCTGAAAAACGCATCCTGAAGATGGACGAACGCCCAAAACCGTCGATGACCACAAAATGAAGCAGGCTATCACAGAAAATGTCTCTGATGATATAAATTAGAAGTTTTATTAAAAGAAAGAATTTTGTTTACAGATCATTCGATTAGTTGATAGTCCAGTGAAAGTGAATACAAAAACATTGGGTTCACTGCTTACTTTAGGAAAATATAGTAATGGAGAAATCACATTTTTCCTTCCTAAAGAAGCTGTAAAACCTTTGGGTATTGAAATTCCTATTTCAAGGTTCGAACTAGATTCAGACGAAATAAAAGTCAGTGAAACTAAATCATTGAATACAGAAAAAAAAGAAGTTTCATTTGGCATAAGCAAGAATTATTTTATCAAAAGTTTATTTTCATCTGATATAAATGAGGCTGCATATAGAGAAAAGCAGCATGTTTTGGTTGAATACAGGTATGTTATGTTTTATAATTTCTGTTTAATACTGTAGAAGTTTAAAATACGAAGCTATATTTTATGAATTGAATAATTTATTATTCTTTGTCTGAACAAGCTTTTGAGTAATTCATTTTTTAATTCAACCTTCCGGCCAAAGTTCTAAGAAACATTTTTGAAATTAGATTAGGGAATATTACTTAAATTCTCAATGAAATGTAGTCATTTAATATTGGGCTGTTGTTCAAAAATTTTTTTTGTAAAGAATTGGTGATTCATCATCAACATTATGTATCAAGATGGGTCAACTCATGAAAGACTCTATAATATAATTAGCGGAAAACGTTCCACTGGTCTTGGATTTAGCTGGGTTTCTTTCAATAAACAAGTAATAATAATAAAAAGCTTTATTTACAAAATCATACATTACGATTTGTAATTGCCCTACGTAAACATCTGTAAATATTTACATTTACAATATGCAAGAAGTCTATTAGGTTGGAAAATGGACTTCTAGCAAATTCAGTTTTTATTTTCTCTTACTCCTAATAAGAGGAAGTATGGCGATCATGCCAGATTATCGAAATTGAGTTTTTACCAGAAATACATGGGATCCTGAATACGAAAAAACTGTTTTGAGCAAATGGTCGGTGTGCACGTTTGTGTTTGTGAAAAGAATATCTCAAAAACGAAAAGTCGCAGGAAGCTCAAACTAGTACTCCGTTTAGGTACTACCACCGCATCAGACACGAAGACTTCGGACTATATCCATCGACGGAAGTGCGACTTTATTGATTTTTTTTTTTTAAGTTTTCATTTTCTCGAAAACAGCTCCAGCGATTTTTTTGAACTTGGTATTTCAACTACACAGATGTAGGGCTTCAGCAAGCATATTGAACAATTTAGGAGGCTTTACTAAAGAGATTTTATCTGTCATCCCTCTTTGGAGGGAAGAAATGAAATGAGTTCAGTGGTAGCGCGCTAGACTATCAACGCGGAGATCCCGAGTTCGATTCCAACAATGCTGCCCTTAAATTTTCTCTTCTTCTATAGCTCTCTGATCGTTGTTGGGCCGTGCACTGAGAAGGCACTCAGTGATCAGTGGGACTGATCTTTCAGATCAGTTATTTTTATATAGATTTTTCTTTTTTATTGAATATATTGTAATATTATATTAAGAGAAGTATTTCCTTTTTCAATTTTTTTTTTTTTTTTTTATCTCGTAAGTCAAACAGACGGCAGTTGTCTTTTGTCATAAACACTTCATATTACTAACATCATTTGTAAACTACTTTTTTTTTTTAATTATTATCGAAAAAGGTTCAATTTTGTTGAAAAAAGGTTTACTATTTTACTGAAAAAGGCACAAATGAAACCTAAAGGTTATCCATATGAACTCCTTTAATCTAGAATCTTGCAATCACTCATTATGCAAGGTCCTTGATGTAAGGGGCAATAGGGATTAAGGCCTAACAGAGAATGCTATGAAAAATAAATTATTGCCTATTCCCTCACAAACAATTGGCATATCCTGAGTTTCAAGTGTGAATTGTAATTACAATATTCGAAATAAATTGATGTATAGCAGACTGAGAATTTTTTGATAAAAAATGAGATGTCACTGGTAATTTGTTTTTACTTAAAATATTTTAAAATCATTGTTTTTAAAAAAAATAGAAGAAATAAGAAATTTTTAAATGATTTGTTCGTTTCGATTTTGATTATTAACGAATTTTTGTTTTGTTTTTAAGTTCACCAAACATTGCCAAACCTTTTCATATTGGTCACCTACGTTCCACCATTGTTGGAAATTTTGTGGCAAATTGCGCGGATAAAATGTTTGGACACGTAACCCGTCTAAATTATTTGGGAGACTGGGGAGCCCAGATTGGTTATGTAAAAGCCGGCTTGGATGACATGGGCATCTCGGATGAACAACTAAACGAAGATCCTATTAGAATTTTATACCAAGCATACGTTAATGCGCATAATCAGCCAGGTAATTAATCTTTAAAAATTAATAATTTGTTAAATGTTTTTTGAAAAAAATCGATCTTCATATTATTATTTTCTTAGGCATTCTAGAAAGAGCGAAACATATTTTCTCAGAATTAGAACATGAAACTTGTAGCCAAGAACAGATAGACTTCTGGGAGCGAATACGCCAAGTAACAATGCAGAATCTTAAAGAAACATATCTGGATCTTGGAGTTACTTTTGATGAATATTATTATGAATCAGATTACAGAATAGCTAGAATAAAAGAATTACTAATAAAGTTGGAAAAATGCGGGATCGCCAAGAAGAGATCATTGGATGGACTATTGGTGAGGAGTTGAGGTCTGTTATTTATCTGATGAATCTAACTTCGAATCATTATTATTTTCTGAAACATTCATTATTTTCATCGGTTTTATTAAGTATTTTTAAAATAATGTTCGTTTATAGTGTGGTGCATATCTCTGCATTATCATTTAAGTTACTATCATACGTGTTGATTTCTTTGTATGTGTGCTGTAATCCCAAATTTTTTGCCAATATAAACAGCGTTATTATACAGGTCTTATGTCCTTCATCAAAAATAGAAATTCCATTGATACGGGAGGATGGTACGAGTTTGTATTTGAGTAGAGATATTGCTGCTGCTTTTGATCGACTCAACAAGTTTCAAGATTGCTCTAAGATTTTTTATGTAGTCGACAAAAGTCAAGTAGAACATTTGGCAAATGTTGCTGAAGCAATTTTTTCTTTAACAGGTAAATCGTTTTGCTTAAATAGTTACAATGATTATAATAATTAAAATTTATTTCATTACAATTCTATTAGAATAATTTTGATATCAAGTTTATTTACATTTATAGGTCGAGACGTTGTCACACATATTCAGTTTGGTAGAGTAACGGGTGTGTCTTCAAGAAAAGGAACTACTTTACTTCTTCAAGATATATTGGATAAAGCTATTGAGAAGATGGCACTGCAGCAACGTGCTTCTGAAAGTAAATACTAATTTAATGATTTTAAACAAAAAGCTTTAAATGAGATCTTAAAAAATTAAATATTGTATGCTAACACATTCGATAGACACTTAAAGATAATTATAATTATGCTAAATTTGCTAATCACTTGTACAAAACCATTAGTTTATTTCATTAAGATTTCATTTATGTGATAATTGCTTTTTAATTTAGGTTTACTACTTCCAAAACTTATATGGTATATTTTTTAGTTATGGCAAAGTCTGATATCAAAAATCTTTATGGAATCAATAAAAATACCCTTTTTTATTAGCAGCATTATTACTAGAAATTATATTTACATATGAATTAGCGATCAAAATTAAATTAGATGCGGGAACCACTGCGAAAGGGAAATGGATAGAAATATGACCCCTTTTTTTTGTTTCAATAATACACCTGGAAATATTACTAGGGCAAATAGAATTTTAGTAGTTAATTAGGATTTATGTAAGGGAAAGATAAACTTGATGAGAGAAACTCACACAACTTCAAGAGTTTGATTGTATTGCCTTCAACCAATTTTCCTAGAATTTTTACAATATTATTGTACAGTCCATAATGTGGAGAATTGTACAGTAACTGAAATGAACCATACATTTTCTCAGAATAATATTAAAGATAATCATTGAAGCTTTTTTCAAAAACTGCCCAGACCAATTTCGGAAACTTGACACATCGCATTACATTCTCTTCATACATGCAGTAAGAGAAAAGTAAAATGTACTCTGTGTATTAACTGTGATTAAGTTGCTTCTGAGGCCAAGTGATGTCAATCGTACACTAATTATAAAAGACGAAGGTATGGCATTTTGTACGCTTTATTTAATTTTAATTTTATGTATAGACTCCTATGCTGATATTTAAAATTCATGAGTTGGAAGAGAGGATATCTTATGAATTTGTTTCTAGGATCCACATTTTGTTGTGAGATGATGATGAAATTATCTTTTTTTTTCTGTAATTGTGAGTTTTTTCTCATTATAATTACCCGTCAGTCAGTTTCTTACTTGTTCTAATTATAACATTATAAGCTTTTGGTTAAAATTAAGTTTTATAGTTATCGTTTTATTTTCTTGTAAAAAATAATATGCTGCTTTCTTTTCTGTTATAATATTCAGCTAGCACTTGTTACATCATGCCAATGTGATAAAAAGAGGAAAAAGCGACCCAGTCATTTATAGAAATATTTATGTTTGTATTCAGATTCAAGAACAGATGATCCAGAGGTTACAAAAATATTAGCTGTAACAACTCTCATGGTATACATCCTAAGGCAAGCCAGATGTAGAGATTTTGTATTTAATTGGGATCATGCTATGCAGGTCAGTCATCAGGTTAATTATTTTGAGATCTAACAGACCAGAGGTCTTCAAACTTTTAGTAACTATCTATCGTCCACAATTTTTTTAGTTCTGTTGATGGTGAAATTTTTTTATGCAGTAACTGAATTTAGCGCTGGTATGTAGTAATTCTTAGAGGCGAGGGTTTATTTACTTAAATTTATGTTTTAATTTATACCTACTTGAATTTGTAGTGTTTATTTGCATGAATATTAAATGTAATGAATTACTGTATCTCTGCCAAACTATAGTGCGGGAGCTACTTTATTTTAAGTTAAAGAAATATAAATGTGGAACCAATAAATTTTATTGATATTATTTTCAATTAATGTTTGATGCGAATTTTACGGCTGACGCCTTGAGACTGATGTGATGGTGAAATTAAAATTTGTTATCGGGTTTGATTTTCGTATGGAACACACAATCTTTTGTTGATAATATGATTATCCGCAATAGATATGATTCCACTAGATATGAGGTAGTAGGGAAAGATCACTAGTAGACTATTCTAACTTTCCTGGTGGGTAGAGGGTTTTCTGTTCTCTCCATGTATGGAATAAATTGCTACAACTTCACGAGTTTGATTTATAAATATATATTTTTCCAATTTAGTTAATTTTAATAAATAAATATAATTTTCCATGAATTTGGATATATGCGGACATCTTTTCATTTTGCTAGAGTTTCTAGTATCCATCAGTATCAAAGTTATATTTGGCTTTTCATCAAATGCTCTTAGTTCTTCTCTCGCAAATTATATCAACCTTAGCAAAATTTGCAGTACAGGGGTTTATTAACTATATAAACCTTCAGGTTAAAAATATTTTTTAGTTTTTCATATTCAATGGTTTGTTGAGGTAATTACGAATTTCTCAATCACCTCTGGAGCTACAGCATATTTTATAGACTTGTAATGGAGTAGCAGAACTTTATTGAGGAAACTCACCACAGGTAAAACAACGCTGGAACTTCATGTTGCTAGTACCAGCACTTCCGACCATTAACGAGTTCTTACCTGCCTCTTTCACGCCTTCTGCGCTAAATGAATGAATGCGCAGAAATCTCTCAAGTTATCAAAAATCATATAAAACTGATAATTTCAGGGCTTTGTTTCAAATCAACTGTCAAGCAATCTAAAACCAACATTTAGAGAGCCTATAACAAGCATTCAAGAAGTAAAGAACTTTGCAAACGGCTTTCAAGACTTTACTATGATCCTGTTTATTTTAAATAGCCAAGAGTGAATTTCTTTTTTCGAGGCATGGTGTCACAATTTATTAACTAGTCAGGTTAACTAGACAGGTGCCATCTCACAAATCTAAACTCGCTACAGATACAGTTCAAATACTGAGAGATAGCCCCCTCAGTATCAAAGTCACGTCCTTATATGTTGTGCATACTCGTACCTTTATCTACGAAACTCATGCGTTGTTCCCTAATCCACGAGTATATTTTGAGAAGCGCTGCTTGAATTATTATCTATTCCAAGGTAAGAGATAAAATTCGGAACTAAGTTGGAAAAATATATATATAAATCAAACTCAAATTGTTAGCAATGTATTCAATATACGGAGAAGAACAGAAAACCCTCTCTGCCCACCATGAAAATTAGAATAGTCTATAAGTGACTAATCAGGATGACGCTCCTGTAGCAAACAGAAGAAAAAAAAGCAGTTGGTAATTCGATTTTATTTTATTTTTTGCTAGTACCACACTCTTCATTTTGCAGGTGTTAATTCAAGAATTTTTTTACCACTAAATCGTCTTAATTTTTCGTAATAAGTTTTAGTTACTGAAAAGGGCTATTTTTTCCCCCATTATGATTAAATAAACATTCTAGCAATGTGTGATATACATGAGCAGAAAAATAACCGCGCCTGAAACATAGTTTCATTAAAGATTTTATAAAATTAATTCATGTATTAAGTTTCTTTTTTAAAGATAGTGTACAACCATATACAGTTCCATTACTTATATTTGAAGTACTATAGTTGTGAAGGGCTCGATCCTCTAAAACAGTACTCAGTACTCATTTACTAAATACTCATACTTAATAGTACTCATTTATGTCATTTTTCATTACAGCATAGTTCACGCTGGCCATGCAATTTAAAACCTATGCCGCAACAGCCCCTGAAGGACGAGGCTTACCAGAAGGCGATTTATATGTGGGGGGGGGGGGAATGGTAAGCTTTCCGCGGTTCCCTCACTGTTCAGTTCCTGCCTTCGCTACCAACTATAGCTTCCCACTTTCTCTCACAATGCTGGTCAGCACCGACTTCCCCTCACGGGAATCGAACCCCGAATTTGCGTTAGCCATTAGACCAACGCTGAGGAGTGTATTGCCATTTCAACCTGTGCCTTCCTCATCCTCGTTGCCGTCTTATTTTGAGTTATATGTCAGCTTAGCTCATCGACTAGGATCCATGCGTAACAGGTATCCCAGCCTGCTTTCCTCAATCTTTTCTTCGGCTAGCTTAGTTCCGAGGTTAGCCCTGATTATTGTGTTGCGGACTCTTGTCTCTTGTTTTGCCTTCTACTTTTCTTATATATCTCATTTCCAAGGCTTGCATTTTGGACAGATGTTTGGTGGTTAAGCTCTAAGATTCGCTGGAATAGGTGAGTATTGGCATCTATATATAGCCATCTTTGTTGGCTTGCTCACTTCGCGGCGATTTAAGAACTTTGATGAAAAATTCTTTCGATTCAAAGCTGTTTAAAAATCCTCTAAATGTATTAGGCCTGAATATTTTTTCCCTCCTCACTCTCTCTCTTTATTTATATTTGATAATCTTTATTACCATTCGTCAAGTATTTTTATCGCAGGGAAAAGGTGACACTGGTGTTAAGTTGCAGTACACCCATTGCAGATTGTGCAGCCTAGAAGAAAACTGTGGTTTAACTGTACCAAAGATTTGCGAGCCAGATCTGTTAAAGGAGTCACTGATAATAGAAGTCATATTAGAAATTGCAAGGTAATTAAAATATTAAACAATTAAAGTTTATTGTGTGTCTACCTTTTATAAGTTTATAATTGGTATAAAGTATTAGATAATTATTATTAATTAACCGAAATACGGTTTTGTTAAAAATCATTGAAAACCTTAGCAAATAATACGAATTTAGAAATGAAAACTTTTTGTTATGTTGCACTTTCGACATTAATTTGGTTACAATTATTTATTTGGCATGCACCACATTCTTGCAGGGCATGCCAGTTATGCCCAACCTTCCGGTTGGGGACTCACTCCTTAATATTCTCTAGAAAACCCTTCACCCGTCTCTTGGTATTCTTGAGAATATTCTGTGTCAAATGGTGCAAACCGCTTGAAAATACGCCCAGCCGCATTTGCAACATCAACGCATTTCGCATTTCACAAATTCGTGTGACAATAAAATAGCTTACTTTTTTCTTATGTTTGTAGAACAGCTAGGGACCTTCGGCATTCAAACTCCTGGGATAGTGGCTCCGCCTCCCTGTCGCCCAACTTCTCACTACTCTTAACACTCCCAAGAAAATTCTGTGTCAAATAGTGCAAGCTGCTTGAAAATCCGTCCAGTCGGACAGACGGATTCTATTACTATTTTATAGTTATAGAATAAGATAAAATTTACTTTGATGTTACACTTGCTGAGCCTTACCACCTTTGGCAAGTTAAATTGTTCTCAGAGAATCAAATAATGTAAATTGGATTTGCGGCTTTACAAGTGCTCTTTGCACCTTGCGTGCCCATTTTGAATGAGCTAAAATAAATTACTAAAATTAATAATCTTAATAAAGTTGATTAATAAAACTTTTCAAAGACCCTTTTCATCACATAACGGGTAAAGATTAAGAAATTTCCATTAATATCATCTTAAGCGTATAATGGTGTTTAAAATTTGAGAAATGCTTACAAAGAAGTGAGTTTACAAAGAGTGATAAGTAAGTGAAAATTGTATTAGGAATAGGTCGAAGATATCCAATATTCTAAAATTGACACTTAGTAAATAAACTTATTTTTATAAACACAATGTTTAGAAAAAAAATCCCGTATAATTATTTTAATATGAATAAGTTTGTAGGATATGAATTGGTCTGAAATATATTTCGAAGTGAAGTATATTGCAGATTGCTCTTGGTAGATCCGTAACATTACTTGATATAAATTGTTTTTTTTTTAATTTAAGGCGCGTCAACATCTATGATCATTGGCGCCCTGAGCCTTCTCAGTGCACTGCCGGTCTCCGGACAGTGTTCTCTCGTTACAGACAACACTGTTCTTCACCGGCAGTGAGCTGTAGAGGCTCCTAGGAAGAAAAAATCTAGGGCAGCACAGCTGGACTCGAACTCGGGTACTCCGCGTAGGAGTCCGTACGCCAACCACTTTATATACTCTATTCCCTTCCCCTTGATATAATTAAAGGAATAATTTTGGCACAAGTCGAACTTTCGCTCTTTTTTTTTTAGGACGAATTAAGGGAAAATAGACATACAATTATTATAGGTTCCTGCATAGAAGTTTTAAGATAATGATCCCAGATTTTTAGTGTGCAATATATTCAGCTTAAGTCGTAATTTGTGAAATAATTTTTTATTTATTTTTTAAAATCAGGTGTGAAGAAGTAATGCAATCTTCTGTCGAAAATATGGAGTCATCTTATTTGATCAGTTATCTGTTTAAATTATGGTAAGTACGTTATTATTGAAAATTCTTGCATTAATTTAAAGTTCTAACAGTAACAGTATAGATGTTTGGCGAAACCCATATTTAGAAAAAAAGTTACATTACTTCTACCAGACGTTCGTGTCCAGTGATGGTTGGTTGACAAAATTGACGTATTGCGACATTATTGCAGAACTTTTGTTTGAACTGAAAAATTTCAGACAGTATTCGTTAACATTTTCCTCTTGAGGGTAGAATTCTACGTATCAACCATATTTATGCAGAGACAAGTCTAAACATTGCATTTACAAGTGATAACGTGGAGAAATTCATAAATTAGGTTACGGATTTGCAGAATTTAAGCGGTATTCTGTAAAAAAGTGTTGTCCAGACATTTAATATAGAATAAAATGTTAAATTCCTTCACTCTACGGGCTAAAATATTTGCAAATGATTAAATATTTATTTTTTCGTAAACGCCTCCATTTTTCGTAGGACATTACATGAAATAATTGTATGTTGAGAATGAAATACAACACATATATATTTAGTGTAAACTTAGCATCATATTAGATTCATAACCCGTTATCACCAGCAGTTTATCTTTCTAAATCTTCCCAAAAAAGAACAGCACAATACAATTAATTAATTAATTGCCTGTATTATGTTTTTATTAAAATTGAAATTTTAATCAGGTATTTGTTTAATTTTTTCACAGTAACTTGTTAAGTCGCAGTTTGAGTCACATAGCAGTGAAAGGACAACCAATGGATATTGCACAACAAAGGCTACTTGTTTATCATAAGGCTAGGCAAACATTGGCGAAGTGCATGTTGTTGCTTGGTTTAAAGCCTTTACAGCGAATGTAGCTGGTTATTTAGAAATTCATTCTACTCGACAATACGGAAAGTAACCTGTTGGAACCATTACACAGTTCATGACTTGTATGGCCCTTCACTGCGTAGAGAAATAAAAATAGCGCAGTGTTGAATTTCTTTGGTGATTTGTGTTATTTTATATAATTAAAATCAATAGTTAAATGTAAATAGAAAATGATAATGATTCTCAAATGTATTGCAATGAGGAAAACAATGGAATCAACAAAGAATGTATTTTATAATGTAAGATTTTTTTTTTTACTGTCAATAGAAAAATTGGTCATTTTAATTTTTATGGAAATTAAAAATATAAAGAATTTGTAATTTTTTTTTATATAACTTTTTTTTCTTTCTCTAATTTGTCTTTATTTTGAAATCGATATTTCATTAAATATGAGATTTTCTGGTTTAAATAATTTTAATGAAAAAAATTTTATGGGAGAAGATATTATTAGAAGCTAACCTTATAAAAATGAAATCATCATCTGCGTCACTAATGAAAAAAATTGGAGGATTTCACTTGGTCATACTTTAAGATATAAAATGGCGTAGTTCCTTAAACTTGTTTATAGCTAAACCATCCAATAGCGAAGTGATACGGTTTACAAGATATTGGAGCAATGCCAACCTTAAATGTTTAGATTTTTAATTACACTTAAACATACCATTAAACCCAAATAAAAGCTTTTTTTTTCTAAACAAAAATTATTCATTTATTATGTTTTAACGTTACATCTCCTAACTCTTAGTGCAAACATACACATTTATATTAATGCCACAGTTTTAACGCTTTTTCCAAGTGAACTTTTTGCGTGCCTTTGCTTGGCCGGGCTTCTTCCTTTCCCTTCGACGATAATCTCTGGTCAGAAGGCCGGCTGTAACAACAAAAAATACTTTATTTTAAAAAGTAAAATGGTATATTTGGAAATATGATTTACTTTCTTTTACTTTAGTAAGAGGAAGTATTGTTTTACTGTAATTGTAATTTCGTAGTACTTAAATATAATAATAAAAATCGATGCAAAAAAAAAAATTATAAGGTGCCCCGCTTAACCCCTCTATTACTTGTTTGTCTGGATGCAAATTGTTTTTATTAAATGAAATTATGCATTATAAACAAAACAAAAAAAATTGAAGAAAAGTTGATTTGAGACAATTACTCAAGTTTCTGTTGCTACATTCTACTAATTCTAATCGACATATTTGCTTAAAATTTGGACTTTTTACTAAATATTTAATTTTTTTTTGATATTATATACAAGATGTACCAAAAAAAAAAAAGTTGAAATATCACTTAAGAAGGAAGATTAAGAATCCCAGAACCGCAACAAACTAATTTCCTAGAAAAATATTTCAAATAAAAGTGATAGGTATATATGTGTAACTACTACACCAAATTTAAAGAAAAATAGTTATTATATTTTTTAACTTTTTGATATATACTACTAGCTAAGTGCAGCCCTTTTGCTATAGAAATATATTTTGTGTAAAGTGAATAAATAAATAAACAAATCAAACAGACTTCAAACTTGGGATATTTACTCAACATTAAGTTGGGCCTAACGTAAATATAGTGAGGGTGGTAGAGGGTACATACTCTTCTCGGTACTTAGCAGGCGTAAATGAATATACTTTAATTCTGAAAAAAGTTTATTTAAAAATGTTTTGGTGTGTGTGTGGGGGGGGGGCAGTGTATGGTTTCCTCAAAAAAGTAATTTTATTAAGTTTAGATACTCATTTTGTAACCGGGATCTTTCTCTAGCTTCTGGGGTTCTTTGGTTGAAGAAATACACCACTTAATGATTTTTGGTTCATCCATATATTTTCAAGAATAAGTGAGATACCTTATGTAACTTTGGCGAAACCATACAAAACTCAGACAAACACCAGCCAAACACCAACGCTGGGCGGTGACGAAATTTTCCCTGAGGACCAGTTACTGACCTTCAAAAATTGGTCTATAAAAATATAAAACTTTTGGTTTTACCCTTTTAACGTACTGAAGAAAAATTGAAATAGTGGGAACCGTTATATAATTACACTGAACAAAGTGAAAAAAATTTTCAGTAAGGTACTTCCGATTGGTGGTGGATTTTGATCGAAAATATCGTATCAAATTTTCGAAAACTGTGTTATCATTGAAAACATGTTTCGAAATACCCCGAGAACGAAAATATGTTTTTGCAAATGTTCTTCACTTGAGTGTGTGTATTTTTCTGAACATCTCAAAAACAATTAATGCGTTTGGCTCAAATTTGATTTTCCGATTAGGTACCTACCACCAATCGCATCTGACACCAAGATTCGATTAAAATTCATCAAGCGGAATAATTTTTCGCAATTTTCTCAAAAAGTGCTCCAACAATTTTCTTTAAAAGTGCATAAATTGGCATATAATTTTTATTTTTCATTAAAATATTTTTCCCGGAAAATTGATTTAAGTAGTTCTAGGGGAAGTTAGATTTAAATTTATGCTGCGGTCATTAAGTTTACTAAGGGACAGGTAAGGCGCTGTCACAGAAACAAGCTAATCCTCTCCACCTTTACTTCAAGCTTAATTGAAAACATTAGTAGACATTGCAAATTGCAAGTAATGTAGAAGTAGTCAACACTATGCGTGTTTAGCACCAGAATTTTTTTTGTTTCTATCAAAAATTATTCCGATTCTCTAAAATACTAAAGTATCGGCTACTAACTTGCTTAAACATAAATATACTGTTTGGCAATAATTATAGAATGAACCTCTTATCTAAAACTAAAAATCAGCAAAATTTCTTAATAAAGAGAATCTACCAATTCGGTACACAAATATTTACAACTAAAATTTGTTTTCGTGAACTTAAATATGGTAAAGAGAACCTGAAACTTCATGTCACTTACGCAAAAGAGAATCCACATTAAAATATTACTCAGTATTTGTTTCTGAACATATGTATTCATATGCAACCAGAGACTATTTTTCACAATTCAAAAATTAAAATGTTGAGAAGATTTGCAAGATATTATGTAGACATTAAAAACTAACCAAGTCTCATTGTTTCCACCATATCTTTGCTTACAAAGGAGCGGAGTGCCCAGGAAATGCCCCATCTGATAGCCCCAGCTTGACCAGTTTCTCCTCCACCCTTTACTGTAGCTTCAATATCAACACATGCTCTCAAGCCAGTTAGGTCTAGCGGGTACAATATCTAATAACATTAAAGAAAAAAAATTATATGATAATAAAAATTTATAATTTAACTTTCTGGTATGTTAAACACAATTTTATATAATTTTAATTCGTAATTACAATTAGTTTCGTTTTAACGAATAGAGGACTCAGGGAAGAAGATGCTCTCACCTGCCTCTCATTTAATTTAGCCTTAGAAAAGGTTATCAGGGATTGTGGGATACAGACGTCTGGCACTATTCTGAACAAGTCTGTCCAGCTGCTAGCATACGCAGACGACGTAGACATTATAGCTAAATTCCTCCCCGCATTGAAGAATGCTTTTCGTTCCCTTCAAGAAGCAGCGTGTCATATGGGTCTTATTATTAATGAGGAAAAGACAAAATACATGTATGTGGTAGCAGTGGACCTCCGGAGGAAATATAGAGATCGATACTTTTGTATTTTTAACGGTACAAGAATTCTGCTACTTGGGCTCTCAAGTTAACCACTCCAATAATATTTCGCTCGAGATTGGTAACAGAATTATGGCTGCCATGGAGCATATTTTAGCCTCATTAAGTACATGAAGAGCAGCTTGATCTCGAGAATCACAAAGCATAGGCTTTATAAAACGCTGATTCGCCTGGTGTTAACGTATGACTCACAAGCTTGGACGGTCCCCAAAAGTGATGAAAAAAATCCTTATTTTTGAAAGGAAAATTATTCGAAATATTTCGACCTGTGAAGGAAGGAGCAGTGTGGAGAAGAAGGAAAAATAAGGAACTATATGAAAGGTTTGGGGAACCAGATGCAGTGAGCACTATAAAGTTAAACAGACATGATGGGCTGGTCACCTTATAAGAATGGGGGAAGGGGAGGTTCCAAAACGTTTACTCGAGAGGGGAAATGGGTTAGTTGGCTCAAAAAAATCGGTAGGCCGAAATTAAGATGGTAGGATGTTGCCTCCTGTGATGCTAGGAACCTGTTGGGTGTCCGCAACTGGAAAGCAGCTGCATAAAACAGAGACGGTTGGAGGAAACTCATTGAGGAGGCTAGGACCCACTAAAGGGTTGTAATGCCATGGAGAGAGACAGAGAGAGAATTACAATTAGTACAACTTTAAAAGATATATAAAATGGTTTGGGATGTTGAAAACGTGGACCTAAACCTCAAATAAATGAGTGCAGTGTAGAATTCGAAATTTTATACCACCTTAAGAATAGGCTTTTGTAATGACTAAATTATTGGAAATGTGTACTTATATTTCAAATATGGCAATAAATAAGAATGATAAAGGCATTAGATGTTACTCGATAAGTATTGTTGATTATAATCAGCATCGCACTATTATATACTTGTATCCGAGGGAGAAGAAAGACAATAGAAGAGAGAAGAGGGCCAAGTGTAAAGAATTTATTTATAATATATATTAATATATATTATATATATAATATATATATATATAAAAAAAAGTAACATATATATATAAGTAAAATAAATAATATTTGAAATTTTAACCATCATAGCTTTGCTTCTCTTCTTTAATCTTGGAATTTTCCTCCATCATCCGGGACTGTTCCAGGTTTCTAAAATTTCTACCACACTAATTTGAATAAAGAAAAGAAGCATGTTATGACAGATAAAATCCAAGTATCCGGCAGTGTGGGCCCAATTACTCTCAATAAGTTTTTATTTATTTATTTTTTATTAGTAAAATGTTTTTTTTTCTTCTTAAGGCACGACTTCTGTATTCAGCCATTCTGCGCCGCGCAGTACAGTATAAAATTTTAGGCTGCGCTGGCGACTGACGTTTGTTTAATTGGATATCTAGGGGAATTGGGATATCTGAAAACAATCTCGGACGCGTATAACTTCACTTCCCGTTTTAACATTAACACTCATTAACTAATTAAGTTCTTAAAATTAAGTAAATTTTAATAATAGAAAAATTTAATTAAGTAACCAATTTTAAATAAAACACAAAAACGACATCTCCCATTAAATTGTTAATGAAATAATTTTAAATTATCCAACAAACAATGGTTTTCATTTAGAAATATCGCTCTGAAGAAAAAAAATATAACATTTGATATTACATATTACAATAATTTAATGTAGATGTCGTTTTTGTATTTTATTTAAAATTGGTTACTTAATTAAATTTTTCTATTCTTAAAATTTACTTGTTTATTATGTTTCCAAGATTCCGATATCTACATTCATTTTTACTTTTTAATTTATGTACTAAACTGATACTTTACAGAAAGACCTAATCAGATTTTTATAAAACTTATATTAAGTAGGTAATGACTGTGATCCAGTACTCTTCCAATGTGTACTCTACGAGAATATCTACTTTGCTATTTTATAACAGTGATCTACAATTTCTCATATTATTATTCATCAGATTATCAAAGTTGATAGTTTGTAAATTTATTAATCATGAATATTAAGGGAAAAAAAGAATTAACATTAGTACCGAATGAAAAATATACTTAGCGACAAACAACTTTTTTACCGTTCTAAATTAGGTATATCAATGTTTTCTCATCTTCAGTATGTATCTACTATTTATAATAATCGATTAAACAGTTAGCATAATCAGGATTAACCTTCGTTTGGTGGAATAAAAATTTTTCGATAGAGCATATATCTGATGAATATCTCAGTTTAAAAAAAAACTTAACTTCAGTTAAATGTTTATTGTTTTGCTGGGTTAACTGGTTAGTTGCAAGTATTTGTTTTTGGACTGAAAACTTGGAATAGTTCGTTAGTTAAATGGAAATATCTGGGTGGAGCAAAAGTTTTTAGTGTAGCATATATTAGAATGAACATTTCTCGGTAGAGCACATATTGGAAAAGCTATCTTAACTATCTAGCTATCTCTTTAACATCACTTTGGGATTAAAAGATTAAATAAAATTAATATTATAAAAAAAAGATGCTTAAGGAAGTCTTGCAACGATAATAACAACGATTTGTCCATCTTTATTTTTTTTTTTTAAAGTCAAGTTTCAGATTATTCTCAAGTTACATTGTACATGTAAATGTATTACTTATAGTACATATAGACATATCAACGCTCCTTTTATGGAAGTATGGGGTGCACGATTTTACCTTATTAGGTAACTGAACAAAATTCACTAGAAATAATGTGTTTCCTTATTAATATTCCTTTTAATAAGTAAAGCATGAATTACTTTAATGCAATGAAGCATGCTGAAATAAAGTCCTCACCAGCAAAGGAGTCCTCACTATTCGGAACAAAACACATATTCAGTACTCGGAGTTATATTTGCTAACTGGATCGATTTGGTATTTGAATTAGTCCTTCTTCGGTAATCAAAAAATTGGTATAAAATTATGCCAAACGTTTCTCTATCAATTTAAAAGTATTTTAAATGAAAATTTCACACATCAACTTGCTCAATTTTCAGTTTGGAAGGTCAAAAAAAGATCAAGGAAATGGATGCTGTCCTTAGGATATAAGTAGTTCCAACAAAAAATGCAAAGCTATCAAGTTATTGGACATCATCAATTTTAACAACTTCATAAACAAGTACTGTAATTTTGAGTTCCACTGAAAAGCGTTTGTTTAAAAAGTAAATAAACAACCCCATTGCAGAATCTTAAAAAATAGGAAAGAATTTTAATGTTTTTTCTAATCTGGTTTTTCCATTCAATTTAAAATTTTTGTGTGTTAATGTATATAGAGAAAGTTTAATATTTTAAAAATCTATTTAAATTGATTAAAAATATTAGAAATAACTATAAAGTTCCAAGAAAAAATGAATAAGATGGGGTGTTTGTGGGAGGCCGCTATCAAAAAACTTGAAAAAATATTTGAGTTAAGATAAATTTACTAATGTTAACAGTAAACGTTTTAAATTATTATTGAATTGAAGTCTCCTATCAGTACTTAAATTATTGTGATTGTGTAAATAATGAATCACCCTGTGTGATATCATTATGCAATTACAATAGTTTTAAGAATTGATGAAACAACTGGAATCATAATTATATATCGAAACGGTGGCTAAAAATCTGGTTAATTCTCTGAAAAAGATCAATTCCTCGAAAAAAAACCATGGGAATGTTATAATAATAATTAAGCAAGTTCTTGAGCGGTCTACATTTGACGAATACAATGCATATTTGCTGAACTAATATATTACACACTTTATTTTCTCTACAAATTTACAGATATATATTTACAAGAAGGAAATAATTTTTTTTTTTTTTTACAAAATTAAATACTTAAACATTTAAAAATGAACCAAGTATTTACATTGGTAATTTAATTGAAATTAATGACGCACAGCTTTGATAGACATGTCTGATACAATACCAATATTTACACAAATTAGTATAAAGTAAAGTAATACCTTAACTACAGACAATTCTAGCTCAAGGGACAACTCACGACACTCTCTCTCCTACTTACACAATGTACTTTTGATAGGCGACAACACTAACTTGCTCCAGGAGCACCACAACAGATCTAGGTTGCAGTGGCTTTATAACCATTCTGAGTTACAAATCTAACGGCACACAATTAGACAGACAATCGAACTCTCTAGTACTAAAAGATTAAATAAGAGCCTATTGTCAATCCTTTTTTTTTATCTGCAAATGATCTGAGATCCTTCCATATATGCCGATAACTAAAGCATAAAATCCTCGTAAATTACTCTGAAAATAAAGTTTGAATAATATTTGTTTTCTCATAACTTTATTTTAGAAATAACAGGGCTTACTCTATATAGATAAGGTAAAAGAATTATAAATTTTCCAAAAATATTCCTGTTAAGAGCCCTTCTTAATTTGAACATTCATGCCACAAAAAAGGAAAAATTATTATCTTTAAAAACAATAAAAAAAGTAAAAATTTACTAGAATATGAAAGAAATCGAAAAAAGTAACTTACTATGAAGGTGAAGGCTTCTTCATTGATGATAATATTTGATTCAACAATGTATTCTGATTTTCCAGTATACTTTCAAGTCTTTCCATATGATCTAGAATCATTTCAGTTCTTTCTGCCTTACTAATTGTTGATCTGAATGAAGAGGCATAAAAGTGACTCTTGCTGCGTGCAATTTCATGAGCCGCCTTCATTATATCTTTTGGTAGACGCTTTTCTCTTGGGTTTAATGGTTTTACATGTAATACAACTCGATAGGCAGCTGGGGACATAAGTGCGCTCCACTTAAGAATTTCTGTGATTTGTTTGGGTAAGTAACCTTGGAAAAGTGACAATTCCAGAAATGAAATCAATTCTGTTTGTCTGACTAGTTTAGAAAGACCCGCAGTTTTGTGTAAACCTTGAATATCATGTACAGCAATACCAACTAAGAGGTTCATCAGAACTACAGTTACAAACAGTATAAATAGCACAAACGTAATATGAGCACTAATGTTAAGAGGTAGGGAACTACTATCCTTAGAACCTAAAAGAGGTTCTAAATCAAGTTCACCAGTCATCATTACTAATACTTTCACAAAGCCAATAAAAGGATTTTGAAATGCCTCATATGTTGGAAAAATAACGCAAAAACTTATTGTAAAACCGATGATTAGGCACGCATAGGCTAATAATAGTTTGGCGAATTCAGCTTGAACTTTGGTGAACATTTCTACGTAAGTTCCAAATAATGGTAATTGTCCTACGATGACCATAAGATTTGTCCACCCGCAAAGCACAGCGAATGCTCCAACATGATTCTGCCATTCATAAGTTCGTCCAGTGTATACAAATGAAACAATGAAAACACTTAATATTGTAAACCATTCTATAATATTTGCCCACTGTGCAAAATATTGTTGTGTCGAGGAATAACCAGCTATCCCGAATATTTTTCTGGACATTTCAAAAGCTGTAAAAACTACTAAAACATACCAGATGACTTCCATCAGTAATGGATTCTTCAAAAGCAAATCACCAACCGCTGAATTTTTTTCACAGTGTTCATGATTAGAATCGGTAACATTGCGAGCTGAATTGTAACAATTATGAGCTAAAGCAGTAATCACATACAATGTTAAAAACAACACAAATAGACTAGTCAGAAATAAACGTGTAAAATAAAATCTACGCATTTTCTGCCACTTAATATAAAGAAAAGCACAGCATAATGGATGATCCAACATATTTTTTTGTCCTTCATCTATCAGAGTCTTCAGCAGGCCAACTTCACCTCCAGATGAATGCTGCAGTAGAGCACGGAAATCTAACTTTAGTTCAACCTCTTTATACGATTGTTCAGGATCATGTATAGATATAGAAGCATCTAACCTTCGACTTATGGTTCTTAAAGATGCGGGTGTTTTCCTGCCAACAATGCTTAATGCTGTTAGGCCTCCTTTGGTACGGGCACTTACATCGGCTCCATTCATTATTAACAAATCTACACAGTGTTTTAGTTCGTTGACTGCTGCAACATGTAAAGGGGTGTAACCATATCTATCCCGACTATTTACATCAGCTCCCCACTTTATCAACAGTTCTACAGTGCTGTAAGCTGAAAGATTTTTACCAACTGCAGCATGTAAAGGTGTCCTATTTTCACTATCTCTAGCAGCTACATCAGAACCAGCTTTTAGTAATAATTCAACACATTCAGTACACTGAGACCTCGAAGCAAGATGTAATGGTGTTTGCCATTTTTTATTCCTCTTGTTAACATCACCTCCAGTGCTCAACAACATCGATATACACTCGGTACCACCACCATCTGCAGCAAAATGAAGAGCAGTATTGCCTTTCTCCGGTGTGGCTATATTAATGTCGATTTTTGCACAACTTAAAAGTAACTTTACAATTGGTGCATTGCATCTATCGGCAGCTACATGTAATGGTGAAAAACCATTTGAATCTAGAGCATTAGGATTTATATTTCTTGCCAATAAAAGTCTTAAGCATTCAATAGAATTTGCTAAAACAGCAGAATGTAAAACTGTTTCTTTTATATTTGCACCATTATTCAACAAAATTTTAAGCGCTTCCGGTGAATTGCCCAAAACTGCGTAATGAAGTGGTGAATATTTATTACTTGAAAAATTAATGTCACAACCATTATCTAGTAACCAACGCATACACTCAATACACCCAGAAAAGGCACTCAAGTGAAGTGGACCTATACCTTCAGAAAGTAGAATAAAATTTATTTTTGCACCTTGATCAGCTAGTAAAGGCAATAAATCAGCTCTTTTAGTAAAACATGCCCATAAAAAAACAATATCAATTTCATTGTGCCCTATTTCATCTATCTTCAATTCTTTACCATTTTCCACTTCTAACAATAGCTTAACGTCTCCAGAAGAGGCTCTCATAGCGTCTAATAAATTTTGTCTAAGTGTATCCTTACAAATTTTAACAGTGAGATCGTCTTCCATTTTCTCAAAAGCATCTTCTTCGTTTTCACTCAATAATGGTGGCAGGGATGAAGATTCCCTAAGTTCAACTTCTTGGCGATGAAATGGTAAAGTCCTGGATCGAAAACTTTTCCAACGGTACACTATACTATGAGATGACTTAGGCCCTTTTGGTCTCTGGTCTAAGTTAACACTAACAGCTCTATCTAGAGGAACTTTCTCCATGTCGAAATGTGCCGGTGACTGAGTATGGTTGCCGTCTCTATCTTTCTCTCACATATATCACCCCCACTATACTCCAACACTGAAGAGTGAGAGAGTCCCACAGTCAAGGACAACATAACAGTGCAAGTTCAGAATAGCTATTCTGTCTCTATTTATCGTCTCAATATATCCAACATTGTTTATTAAAAAGATTATCTGCTAATATACATATCTAATATACTTTTAATTAAATGACCTATTTCGATAATATTTGACACACCTAAGTGTTTATTTTTAATTTTAATGCTCAAGATAGAATGAGAAGAATTTCTTTCTTCACTCAATGAATGGCAAGACAGTGTTAAAGAGCTGGACGCTGGATAAAGTATAAATTAACACGCTTTCTAATTCAAACATTAACTATAACAACAATAAATAATAATAATAAAAAATAAAGAAATTAAATCTTGCGAGAAACAAGACTTTCTCTTGAACTGCTAGATAATTTTTTTCTGAGTTTAGATACTTTTAGAAATCTCTAATTGCCTGTTAATGGTATTTAGATGAATGTGGGAGAAGATTCTTTAAGTTTAAGTTACTTAAATTGTGTATTTTCTTGATTATTAAGTTCTACTGGTCAACCTCACATTCACCTTCTACTAAAAATAAGAATGCTTTCCGGTGAAAATTCCATTTCGCTCCAAGGAAAAATAGAAATCTAGTACAAACACTCGCTTTCACATCCTATCATTCTCAAAGTTCCATTTTAAAATTTTATTATTCAGTAAATTTTTTAAAATGAAATTTTCTTTAATGATGGATAGCTGTATGAGACATTTCTGGCCGAATTGACATATTATCACAATTTTCTCAAGAGCTATGTTGGAATCAATATTCTAGTAGAAATGGTTTAAATAAAAAATCGCGTAAAATGAGAGAAGTATCGGTTTAATGTAAGGAGACACCAAAGCATTTATTTCTGAAGAAAAACATACCTCGATTGCAGAAGTAAGAAAACTGAAAGTGAGGTAGCATGATAGATTTACTTCTAAGGATGCAGATGTAAGAAAAAAAATCTGGTGTGAAACTCTCACACAACTTTCTCTTATTGCAGTTTATTAAATTGTAATTGACAAATTTAATGAAATTCGTCGGTGGTTTTATGTAAAATCGTGAAAAGTGAAAAAAACTGTTCATGTAAAAACGCATTTCCGGTTTACTTATTTTCTTGAAACTCGGAATTCTAGCAATCTATTTATTCCTAATTAATATTGTTTAAATGGTAGAATTGAATAATCAACTAAGATAGAACTTAAGAGGAAAACAACTCTCACCCTGCTCCAAAAACCCACTTAAATGAGTTTACCGGGAGAAATGTTTCAAATAAAAGTTGTAGCTCTTTGTATATTTAGTTGATATATACTGTTCAACGAAAATTGTTGGAACCGTTTTCGAGAAAATCAAAAAAACTGAAAAAAAAGAAAGAAGAAACCATTTAGTAAAGTGGTACTTCCGGTTGAACGATTTTTATGAAAGGCTTATTCTCAGGTCTCCTAGTAGCACTTTAACGAAATATTTAAGTTTGAACATTATGCGATTTTTCGTTTCTGAGGTATGCTGCCACACACGCCCTCACACACACACACACATACAGAGCAGATGCTAAAAACCAATTTTTTTGAACTAAGGGGACCCAAAACGGACATTTCCAGTGAAAACTCGATATAGAAAATTTTACACGATTACAATACTTCCTCTTATTAGGAGTAAGAGAAAGTAAAAATTTGATATCAATTATGTGGGCGAGTCTTTAAATAGAATGCTGCTTCCTTTTCTTTTCAAATTAAATAGTGTGTACTTTCTAAGTATGGGCATATAGCATTCTGTACAGGTATGCCCTCTGAAACTAGAACCTTATGATCTATTTATAACTTATACACTGCTTAGTTTACTTATAACATTTTTATTTTTTTATATTAGGCCACGCGATGCAGAATGGCTGAATAGTCGAATAACTGCATCAAAAATCCACTTATCTTTGCAATTTTTCTGACTTAAAATCCTTTAAAACAGCGCACTTTGTGAACGCTATTTTTTTTTTGCAACATATAAAAGAAATAAAATTAGTACACTTTCTGAGAAGGAATGCTAAGAACTGAAATAGCCACTTTAACAAATAACACTGTTAATAAACAACTGTGAAAGTAAACAAGGATTCAAACATACCTAAATAAACAAACACAGTTGTCACGGTTTGCAATGTTGCAGATATCTCCAGTTTATACAAAATAAATATTACAGATTTCTACAGGATATATCTATAATGACTTCTATCTGTATTGAATTTGATAATTAAATAATAGGTGTATTAATTAATTAAATTGATGTAAGAGAAAGTTATGTGATTGTTTTACATCAGATTTTTTCTTCATTTAATTTAATTTGAGTATTAAAATCTTTGAAGGTAATAAACTGAGTATTAAATTTAAAATATACAAATTTAGTTCTTGTGATTGGTTCCGCAGAGCTGGAAAACATCGCAGATATTTTCCGTGATTGCCTGTTTCTTCTTTTTGTCGTCATCGACCGGTTTTGGCCGTTTGCCCATCTTCAGGATGTTTTTGTCAAAGCACAGAGCAAATAAGTCTATGTTTTCACACTGTTTTGACAAAAAGAAGTTTCACGATGACCACAAAAATAAGTAGGCAAATTTCTCTGATATACAAATTTAATTTTTTTTTTTTTCTGTTGCTGTAAGTATTGCCGCGCTATAAGTATGGTCGTGTTAAATTTTCGATTTCGTGTTGCCATCAGAATACACGTTTTTTGAGTTCTAAAAACTGGTCTTCTGTCTGTCTGACTTTCTCTCTCTCTCTCTCTCTCTCTAAATATATATTTATGTATGTATGTGTGTGTGTGTGTGTACAGCATACCATTTTACTCAACCATATCGTTTAAATGAGCCAAATTATACATGATTCATACAGAAAATTCCTCCCTTCTACTGGATTCCCCCATGAAGATTATTTCCAATGAAACAAGATAGTTTACTATTTGTAAATAACTTGTCTTTAATATTGTAGTTTTTACTTTCTATTACTGCTGGTAGGTAAGAGGAAATATTGTGTTCGTGTCAATTTTCGATATAGACTCAGGGGAATCACATGTTTTGAGGTCCCCTGAGTTAGAAAAATTGGTTTGTGAGTGTGTGTGTGTGTATGTCCTTCGAGTGAAACGAAGGATCTCTTATTCACTCTTAAAGAACCGTAGTTATTTTGTTAAAATAAATGATGCCTCTCTCTACTATGGAAAAAGAAATAAAATACTTAGGTGCTATATATATAGTCTGTTCTCTTTATTTATTTACTTATTTAGTGGTATTTGTATGTATTTACTATATTAACCAGTTTATTTTATTTTTGAGGGCTGGAAAAACCAACAAATTGACATTAATATATCTACATTTCACTTCTAATTGCTTCAAACTGCCATATAAACTTATTTACCAATAATCAACCCTATCTTTTCAAATTTAACATGGTCTCTTTTTAATCTTTATTTAAGCTCCTGCATCTTCTTCCCTTTCTTTGTTCTCCATCCTTCCAGAGATAAGGGAATCTTGAGAGTTGTAGCTCTTGTTCTTAATCTTTTGGCTATGTAAATATCAGAAACAATTTTATGGTTAATGCCTGTATACCTGTTATGTGTTTTGGTGTATTTGTTACCGGCAAAGTATGAAATCAGGCATTCTACAGAATGCCTAGGCATTTCATATAATACCTAAAAACGTTAGGCAATTTGTAGAATTTACCCCGTTTCTCTAATTTGCCTAGGCATTCTATGGAATGCCTACGGCGAAGCAAAGCAAAGTAACCTTCCCTATACAGCTAGTTCGTGAGGTTTGTTTTTGTCCCGTGTGGTTTATAGTTCTAATGATGGATACAAATATGTTTCGATGCCGTTTTGAGGAGGAACTGCGAAAAAGAAGAAATACTACACCAAGGAATAGTGTCTTTTTAACAGATGAAAGTTACGAGCTACTTGTAAAAAGCGTTCCTTCGGTAAAATTTAGCAGCAATAACTAGGCCATAATTATATATGGCCATTAATAGATATAGTTTTTAAGCCTTTCCATACTTTGCCTAAGACGACGTAGACATTCTATAGAATGCCTAGCCCAGGTATAATGGATGTGTTGGATGGAGAGAATTGGTTTTGTTTGATGAGTTAAAAAGAAGACTTGGTTAACACTGGTTATCTAATATATTAATAATGAGACACAGACTACCTGGATTTTACAATGGATGAATGTTTAAGGTTGAGTGGTAAGAGACTGATACGTAGCGATTGGATGTACTGAAGTGATTTCAACTGTGTTTAACTGTGTTTTATGGACTGTTCGTCGCTATATTTATACAGCTTCTCCCAGTCCACTCCGGGAGAGTGGTTGAGATTCTCTTGCTCTCTTTGGTTGCTGTTTGCTCTCTTGCTGTTACACCAGGTATGAAATAAAAAGGATGTTTCTTACTTTGCCTAACGTAGCTAGGTATTATATTAAATGCCTAGGCATTGTATAGAATGCCTAAATTTCATACTTTGCCGTAACATATATAATAATTGTGAGTGAAGTATATTCAGAACTGAAGTATACAGAAAAATAATTCCTACTACTACTACCACCTGTATTTTTATTTTATTTCCTTTGATGCAAAGTAGCGGTACCTTTCTCAATATGCTTTTAATGTTTCAGGGAAATCGTACATATTCTCACAGTTGGATTAAAAACGTTTCTCATTTTACTGTTGACCATTCACTAAAAACATTTTTTCGTAATTAGGGGACCCCAAAATATATGTCTTTCTCGTGAAAACTCAATTTCTAAAATCTGGCTAAAAATGGGTAAAAAAGGACAAAAAAAAAAATCAGTTAAGTCATACTTCTGGTGAATTTTTATCGTAACCTTCATGTCAGATGCGATGATTTTACCTCAACGGAATATCAAAATTGAGTTGCCTATGATTTTTCGTTTTTGGAAATATTTTGTTCATACAGACACATACTATTTGCTAAAACATTCTTTTTACTTTCTCTTACTCCTAATATGAGAAAATATTGTAACCGTGTCAATTTTCGATAACGAGTATTCACCGGAAATACAAGTTTTGAGGTCTACTGAGTCCAAAAAAGTGGTTTTTAGAAAATAATCTGTGGTGTGTGTGTGTGTGAACAGCATAGCAAAAAAACGAATAATCGTAGAAAGTTCAAACATTGATATTCCGTTTAGGTTTCACCATGGGATCCAGCAGTGAGTTATTTGTCAAAATTCCTCTACCGGAAGTACCGTTTTACTGATTTTCTTTAAACTTCATATATTAACTGCACATACAAAGATCAATAACTGATATTTGAAACGTTACTCCGGGAAAATTCATTTAAGAGCACTTGTGAGAGAGGGGTGGGGGTTCTGGTTACTTATATATTAATTTTATCTGGTAATTTATGCATTAATTTTATAACGCAGTAAATATTATGTTAAAAATAACTTGATTTTTTGCATATTTTGTATAAAAAAGTTTATTGCACGAATCACAGTGTAGAACTGAAAGTGTCAAATGTGGGGGAGTGGTCCACATGGTAATTCTAAATTTCTGATTGGCGTAAACATACACCACATTTCACACCTTACTTCTACACTGTGATTGGTCAATTATTTCTATGAAAAATCTAGTTTAGAATTTTTTTTTACAAAATTTTCCTTCGTAAATATTTTATAAATTATCAAACTGTTCAATAAAAATTATTTATAAAAAAAAATGCAAAAAATCAAGTTTTTCTGTTTTTAATATAAAGAAAAATATCAGCATTTCATTCCATTGTTGAATAATTAACCAAAACATATTCAGACAGTAATGCAAGATCCGCCATTTTGTATTTGGCCGTTTATACTATTGGAACAAAATAAAATTGATGCTAAACATCCATAAAAATTTCTCCAACAAATTCATAATATTTAGTTAAAAATCTTTTCTTTAGACTTGGAATATTTAACTATACATTTATATTAACATTATGTGGCGCAGTCCACAAAATATTGAAACCAAGCGGAGGTCCCGGGTTCGAGTCCAGTGCTACCCTTAAGATTTTTCTTCCTAGGAGCCTCTACAGCTCACTGTCCGGTAATGGACAGTGCTGTCTGTAGCAAGAGAACACTGTCCGGAGGCCGGCAGTGCACTGAGAAGGCTCCAGGCGTTAATGACCATAGATGTTAAAGCGCCTTAAATTAAAAAAAAAAAGTATTGAAAGAGTACTATAAAGATTGAAATCTATGCACGAGCTAAATTCAATCAAAACCTAGTTTCTCGCAACAAAATAAAAAAAATCTGGTGTGAAACACTCACACAACTTTCTCTTACTCCTGTTCTCAAAATTATAATTGACAAATGTTATAGTTTGTGTACCAAATTTAACGAAATTCGTCGAAAATTGAAAAACTGTTCAGTTAAAGCACAACTTCCGGTTTACTAATTTTCTTAAAACTCTGATTCTTGGCCATCTATTTATTTCTAATTATAATTGTTTGGATGATGGAATTGTATAATCAACTAAGATGATAGCAATTTAAAGAAAGCTGTAACCCTACCCTTCCCCTAAAAGTGCCCTTAAATGAATTTTCCCAGAGAAATGTTTTAAATAAAAGATGTAGATCATTGCATGTTTAATTTATATACGAAGTTTCAAGAAAATCGTCGGAACCATTTTTGAGAAAATCGAGAAAAAGTGAATAAAAAAATCATTTAGTAAAGTGTAAAATAAACGCACTTCCGGTTATCCGATTTTTTTCAAACTCGGAATTTCAACAACATATTTAATTCGAATTAACATGATTAAGAAGGCAGAATTGTCTAATAAAGTGAAATGCACTTTAGATGAAAACCTAACCCCACCCCTCCCCCGGAAGTGCACTTAAATGAATTTAGATTAAGTTTATTCAAAATGAATTTAAGTAAATTTAAGTAAAAGTTTATTCAAATAAACGTTGTAGCTCTTTGCATATGTAGTTGATACACCAAGTTTAAAGAAAATCGTTCGCCATTTTTTGAGAAAATCGTAAAAACGTAAAAAAAAAAAAACAAGTAGTAAAGTGGGACTTCCGGTTGAGGAATTTTGACAGATAACGTACTGTCAGATCCCATGGTGATACCTAAACGGAATATCAAGTTTCAACTTTCTACGGTTTTTATTTTTGAGCTATGCTGTTCACATACATACATACATTACACACACAACACACACACACACACACACACACACACACACACACACACACACACACACACCACACACACACACCCATTTGCTAAAAACCACTTTTTTGGACTCAGGGGACCTCAAAACGGATATTTCCCGTGAAAACTCGATATCGAAAATTTGACACGATTACAATACTTCCTCTTACTAGGAGTAAGAGAAATTAAAAAGGAATCGAACTTTATTACTTTAATTAAACAAATAAATTATAATAAGAAGAAGCGTTATATATTAGAGTTCGAAGAACTACAAACTATGTAAATTGGAGTAAGAGAAAAGTTATGTGAATGTTTCACACCAGATTTTTTTTTTTTTTTACTTTATGGTGCTCAAAACATATATATCCACTTTAATCTCAATTTCCAAAATCTGATACAATCGCAATATTTACAGCAGTAAGAGGATGCAAACAAAAGTCATAGAAAGATTTAACTTGATTTTTAAGATTGGGTATTCAAAAATGGACATAAAGATTTGTAAATCATAACACTGAAAATAAAATTTATGAATTTTTTACTCTATTTTTCAGTATATTCCTAGATTTTTTTTGAAAACAGATACAACGATTTTTTCTATACTATTGTGAAACTTGTTTGGAATGTGCGACTAGCGTGTATAGTCTAACACTTATATTTTTTATACTTTCCAGAGTGATCTGATTGTACGTTGATTAGATGACAAGATTCCTTTACAGAATAACTTCTCACGTAACACAGCTTGCCTTAACTAAAACATTGTTCAGTACAATATTCACAGACATCAACATTCTTCTTGATGTGAATAATTGGGATATATTTCACAGAGGAAAACCAAACATCCTAAAGAATAATTATATATACATATATACGTAACTATTGCAATGATTATTGAGTCACGTTTTTATTAACAAGCTCTGAGAACGATGGGAATTTGACTTGTAAATCCTTGAATTAGAGTATATTAACATTTTTTCTATTCTTAATTTGATTTATTATTAGTTTTTTTCATTAGTTTCCTTTTAATCATTAAACATATAACAATAGCTATAGAGATTAACAACCAAAAAAATCCTACAAAATCAGGAAAAAGTTGTTAAATGTTAAATTATAAGCAACTCATAGTTTTAAAAAGGATATCTCAATTGACGAGGGAAAGTTTTAAAAAAATTATGTACATTTAAAAACAGTAGAATTCAGTAATATAATATATATTACAGTGCTTTATTGGAATTTACAACTGCAGGTGCAATTGCCCCTGCAACTAGTAAATAGTATCACTGATTTGATTTGAGAGGAATTACCACCCATTAGTGGGTCTCAAAATTAATTAATTACCGACCTACACCGACCAGTAAAACATGTGATCAGCGCTGTCTCAATTGACGAATGGGATTATTAGAAAAATGTGAAGATGAGAGCTAGACTATCAAAGGATAAGAATAAGAAGAAAGGCGAGAATGAAGTATCTTGTATCCCTCCGAGATTAAGTCTTATACAAAAGCTACTTTTAGATCTGAATGAATGGTTCTATTGGTGAAGTAATGTGGAGCATGGGTTATTCGGCGCAGTAATAGTAATGTTTGGAGATAATAGATGCTGGAGGAATGCTTGGCTGAACCCCATGTTTTGAGTCCGTAAGTCCAAGTACGTTTCAGTAGAGCGTTATACATCAGTATTTGTTTTTTTTATTTAAGGCCTTTAACATCTATGGTCATTAGTGCCCGGAGCCTTATCAGTGCATTGTCGGCCTCCGGACAGTGTTCTCTTGCTACAGACAGCACTGTCCATTACCGGATAGTGACTGTAGAGGCTCCTAGGAAGAAAAATCTAAGGGTAGCACTGGACTCGAACCCGGGACCTCCGCTTGGTTTCAATATTTTGTGGACTGCGCCACATAATGTTAATATAAATGTATAGTTAAATAATCCAAGTCTAAAGAAAAGTTTTTAAACTAAATATTATGAATTTGTTGGAGAAATTTTAGCATAGTGTTACAAACAACAACACAGTGAGCTGTAAGAGGCTCCTAGGAGAAAAAAATTTAGAAAGGGTACTTTGGTTGTTTAACATCAGTTTAGATAGGTCAGTCTAGAAGTCCTGGAAGCAGGTAATAAAGTTTTTTAAGTTCTTGTTGTTGAGAAATGTATGTGGTTCCAGGTTGGAATGTTTAATTGAAATACAGTCTAATTCAAGAAAAGTGGAAGGCAGATGGTCCCTCTGAGAGTGAGTTATATTTGGACATTTCTAGACATTAACTTTCATTTTCCAAGAAAAATTTTAAAATTTACGAAAATAGTATTATAATGAAATTATCTCTCTCTCTCTCTCGCCATATCTCTTTGTAACTTCCAAACATATATATATAAAATATTTTATTTATATTTATTATTATATAACTCAAGTCATATTATTCAACACCATATAACTTGTAAATTAGTTTTAATTCTATCTACTTAGCAGAAATAATTTCAACGTAATTTGTTATTTGATGACTATATTTTAATTTATTGTATAATATTTAATTCTTTTCTTTCTTTATTTACTTTCATCAACTCAATTAATTTAATAAGGTATACTATAAATTTTGTATTATGATCCCTTGAATCCTATGAGATTTGTATTTCTTTAAGCAATAAAGATTTTTATTTTTTATTTATTTATTTATTTTTTTAATTTAAGGCGCATTTATGGACATTTAATGCACATTTATGGTCATTGGCGCCCGGAGCCTTCTCAGTGCACTGTCGATCTTATTCAGATCAGAGATTCAGCAATATTTCATTATTACATGTTAAAAATAACTTTTTTGTGCATTAAAAGATTTGAGGGAAAAAAGTGCAGTTAAATAAAAATAATTGGTTTACAAATAAAAACACAGATTTTATTTTAATATCAATCATTATTTTTAACCATTATCCGTTTAACTGTTTAATCTAGCAAATATATTTTTAAATCTATTCCTGATGTTTACCGAACTTTCCCAAACAAAACTTTTGACCTAAATTATATGGATTGCTTCCTTTTACGCTACGAAAAATTAAATTAAATAATCATCATTTGTTCATTACTGTAATAAACCGCTATCTCAAATAAGATAAAATTTCCTATAACGATAGTTTTACTTACAATATTACTGTTTTTGTTTCTCTGCTTCTAATTATTTATAATGCGCAATTAGATTTATTAAAATGTGTAATAAATTTATAATTAAATATATAATTTTTACCATTAAAATAAAAATAGTAATATATTTAGCTGTAGTTGTTCCAATCCAAGTAAACCATTCATTTAGAAGTGAACGTTTTGTAATGATATTACATTTTACTTCATTGATTCATTATATGATAAAATGGCAAAAATGAGTTTTTATGTCACAGCAAATCAGAGGTCTAGTGAAGGAATACCATGTAAATAATTATATATATAAATGTTGAAAAAAATAAGAAAAGTTAAAAACAATTTATTGCTTCAATAAAATGTTTACTGAAGACATATTCTATTAATTGCTTAAAGTATAATAGCCATTTTATTTTATTAATGCGCATTTAATTTCTCGTTTCAAAATAACTTTGATGGGATTCAGACATTGGTTGATATCTTTCGCTATCTCATAATATATCTTTTGAATCATTTGCCACAGTTCATTAAAAAAAAAAAAAAAAATCTGGTATACCTATAAACCTATCACATATCTTTCCTTTATTACATACTACTGTCTATCTAATACGACATATTTTTTTCAAATTTCGCATTTAAAAAAAACAAAAAAAAAACGTTTATTTATGTGAGTCCCAACAAAACTGAATAGATGCAGTTTATGTGTAGATTATTTAGTAAAAAATATTTCAAGCAGATTTACCTATAAATGCACAGTTAGCTTTTAAAATTTTAGTATATGTATCGCCGAAGCAAGCATGAGGCGCTCTGCAGTTTAAGCCCAAGGAGCTATGCACAGTAAAAGGATGATGCCAAAACTGTGTAAAGGGCAGAACGGACCAAAGTGATCCTTAGCCTGAATAGGAACCAATCTGGTGACTGTTTTTTTTTTTACCGGGTCATGGTAGGTTCAGAAAACATCTGTATAAGGTGGCTAATAAGTTCGGAACCCTGAGCTCCTGACTGTATCAGGAGGAGAAAGAAGGAGAGAAACGGCACCCCACCTGCTTTTTTGATTGACTAGCAATAAACAAACTGCGATTACGAAACCTTTGGTATATTGAGACCAAAAGAGGTAGTAACGCAAAAAGATCGAGTAGTGAAAGCCCTTAAAATCTCCTTAGGAGGAGAGAGGTTCACCTACTAGAAAAATCGGTGATGGCATAATAAGCCTATAATGGCTGCGGTGCCGGGTATAGCCCACGCGAAGTAGAAATCTTTAATCTGAACAGTTTCTCTCTTTTATTTTATCTAATTTTCTTTATTCTTTAATCTTTAACTAAATTTTTCATTTTATTATAAAAAAAATCTGGTGTAAAACACTCACACATTTTTTTCTTTCTCCAGTTCTCAAAATTAATGAAATTCGTTGAAAATTGAAAAAACAGTTCAGTAAAATCGCACTTCCGGCTTACTAATTTTCTTGAAACTCGAAATTCTATTTATTTCTAATTAATTTTGTTTGGATGATAGAATTGTGTAATCATCGCGAAAAAGTGAAGGAAATCATTTAGTAAAGTGTTAAAATAAACGCACTTCCGGTTATCCGATTGTTTTTTTCAAACTCAGAATTTCAACAAAAACAAAATTTCAATTCAGAAACTCTAATTAACATTATTAAGAAGGCAGAATTGTCTAATAAACTGAAATAGCCTTTTAAATGAAAACCTAACCCCACCCCTTCCCCGGAAGTGGCCTTAAATGAATTTTCTCGGAGAAATGTTTCAAATAAAAATTGTAGCTCTTTGTATATGTAGTTGATACATTAAAGAAAATCGCCATTTTTGAGAAAATCGCAAAAACGTAAAAAAAAAACAACTAATAAAGTGGTACTTCCGGTTGTGGAATTTTGACAGCTAACATATTGTCAGATCCTATGGTGATAGCTAAACGAAATATTAAGTTTCAACTTTCTACGGCTTTTCGTTTTTGAGCAGTGGTGTTCACATACATACATACATACATACATACATACACACACACACATATAAATATATATATATATATATCATTTGCTAAAAACCACTTTTTTGGACTAGGGGATCTCAAAACGGATATTTCCGGCGAAAACTCGATATCGAAAATTTGACACGATTAGAATACTTCCTCTTACTAGGAGTAAGAATGATTAGAATTTAAAAGGAATTATAACGATGCAATATCGTACAGCTGCCAAAATCGTCCTAAAATATATTTTACCGGGAAATGTTTTCAAATAATAACAATAGAACTCTCATGTATGTTCCTTCAGCAGTTAGTCTGCACTTAGGCTAATTAATTAGTCATTTTAAAGATTCCAGTTCTTTTATTAGCAAGAAACAAGGAAAGTTGTTTTGTGGCCATTGCATACGATCAGATGGTAAAATGAGGAAAAGTTAGCTAAAAAATGTAGCAATGCCTTTCCCACGTAGATAATAAAAAAAACACTAATAATTATTACACATGTATGAATCATTACCATCATTTGAAAAGATTGTTTATCGAATCCTTGATATTCCTAGTGTAATTAAAAAAGATATTAATTCAAATTGTTTAAGAGCCATTTTGCTAACTATATTGCTTGTATTATTATTAAAGCATAATTGATGGAAATGTTCAGGAAAAATGAACTTATTAACGTACAAAACTTCAAAAATCTGATGGAAACAATGTCTCTTCATTTTTACTTTATCTTACTCCTAGTAAGAGGAAGTATTGTAATCGTGTCAAATTTTCGATATCGAGTTTTCACCGGAAATATCCGTTTTGAGGTCCCCTGAGTCCAAAAAAGTAGCTTTTTGCAAATGGTCTGTGTGTCTGTGTGTGTGTATGCGAACGGCATAGCTCAAAAACGAAAAACCGTAGAAAACTGAAACTTAATATTCCGTTTAGGTATAACCATGCGATCTGACTGTGCGTTATCTGTCAAAATTCCTCAACCGGAAGTACCACTTTACTAGTTGACTTTTTTACTTTTTGCGTTTTTCTCAAAAATGGCTCCAAGGATTTTCTTTAAACTTGATAGATCAACTACATATACAAGGAGCTACAACTTTTATTTGAAACATTTCTCTGGGAAAATTGATTTAAGGGCCCTTCTGGGGGAGGGGTGGGGTTAGGTTACCCTCTAAAGTGCTATTTCAGGTTATTACACAATTCGGTCATTTAAATAATGTTAATTAGAATTAAATATGTTGTTGAAATTCCGAGTTTGAGAAAAATCGGAAAACCGGAAGTGCTTTTGTTTTAACACTTTACTAAATGATTTTTTTTCCACTTTTTCGCGACTTTCTCAAAAATGGCCCCGACGATTTTCTTGAAACGCACATATAAACTAAACATTCAAAGATCTACAACTTTTATAAAAAACATTTCTCTGGGAAAATTGATTTAAGGGCACTTTCAGGAGAAGGGTACGGTTACAGTTTTCTCTAAAGTGGTATCATACTTGATTATACAACTCTATCATCCGAATGAAATTAATTATAAATAAATAAATGGCCAAAATTCCGAGTTTGAAGGAAATCAGTAAGCCGGAAGTGCGCTTTTACTGAATAGTTTTTTCAGTTTTCGGCAAATTTCATTAAATTTGGTGCACAAACTATAAAATTTGTCAATTATAATTTTGTGAACTGGAGTAAGAGAAAGTTGTGTGAGTGTATCACACCAGATTTTTTTTTTCTTCTATGTATAACAGTTAATAAGATCTTATCAAGGATCTTTCCCCCCCTTGCATAGTGAAATCATATTTTATTATCTAGCATGAATATATTTATTACTATTTTTAAAATTACCTAATTTCAAGATTAAATGAATGTAGTAAATCAAAATTAATCCAATCAAATCAAAGTACATAGTATTTACGCTTCGACGAAAAATCCTACCACTTGTATTCATTAACCAAATCCCTATTCCATCAGTTAACAATGTACGTTACCTTGGACTATACCTGGACCGTCTATTAACATGGAATCCACATACCAGATTGAAAGACAAGAAGCTAACCGACGCTATAAACTCCTCGCAAGGCTCATTAACAGACGTTCAAACTAAAACTTAAACAACAAAAGACTTTTATAACAGCTGTTACTAAGACCAATTTGGTCATAAGGAATTGAAGTATAGAGATTGACTAAACGTTTCAACTCCCTAGTGCATCCAATCCTTGCAGTCAAAAATTCTACGGAAAATCCTTAATGCTCCATTTTTTATATGGAACCTCATTATCCATAATGACATGAACATTCCTTTTGTCAACGATTTAGCGAAATCTCGATTCCTCAAATTCCATTCCTCATCAACAAGCTCATTCTATAATTCTCTAATAGAACAGCTCTCCTGTTCTATAATACCAGGTAATCCCCTAAGGAGAGTGAAGAGGAGATGTGCCTCGCGATCTACTATTGTCATGACACAATGAAATGTTCCATGATAACGGAGTGTCACCACTGGTTGCCTTTTCCAATCTAAATTTCCTGTTACTATATTAGCTATCACCATATTTATTTGTTGTAAAAATTGTTACAGTTGTAAATTTCAACAAAATAAAAAAAATGTCGCATTGTGCATAAGAAATATGTTAGAAAATAAAAAAAAATGCACTTTTAAGAATTATGTTTTTTATTACTTTCTCTTACTCCTAGTAACAGGAAGTATTGTATTACTTTCTCTTACTCCTAGTAAGTGGAAGTATTGTAATCGTGTCAAATTTTCGATATCGAGTTTTCACCGGAAATATCCGTTTTGAGGTCCCCTGAGTCCAAAAAAGTGGTTTTTAGCAAATGGTCTCTGTGTGGTAGTGGTAATGTTATGGAAACAAGCATAGCTCATAAAAAACGAAAAATCGTAGAAAGTTGTGAAATTGATATTCGTTTAGAGGGTCACCATGGGATTCTGGACGTACGTATCTGTAACCCAAATTCCTCAAACGAAGTCCCCCTTTACTAGTGGGGATTTTGTATTTTGGTGATTTTCTCAAAAATCGGTCCGGACGATTTTTCTTTAAACTTTAAACATCAACCCCATACAAGAGCTACAAACTTGTTTATTAGAAACATTTCGCGGGAAAATGCTCTGAAGGGCACTTTTGGGGGAAAGGTGGGGGTAGGTTTCATCTAAAGTGCTATTTCAGTTTATTTCACAATTCTGTCATCTAAATAATGTTAATTAGAATTAAATATGTTGTTGAAATTCCGAGTTTGAAAAAAATCGGATACCCGGAAGTGCGTTTACTTTACCACTTTACTAAATGATTTATTCACTTTTTCAAAATTTTCTCAAAAATGGCTCCGACGATTTTTATGAAACTTCGTATATAAACTAAACATGCAAAGATTTCTTTTTATACCTGTTATCTAACAAAACATTCTCTGGGAAATGTTCTTTAATGAGCACTTTTAGGGGAGGTTGGTGGGGTTAGATTTTCATCAAAGTGCTATCTTAGTTCATTATACAATTCTATCATCCAAACATAATTAGTTAGAAATAAATAGATGGCTGAAATTCGAGTTTCAAGAAAATTAGTAAACCGGAAGTGCGCTTTTACTGAACAGTTTTTTCAGTTTTCGACGAATTTCATTAAATTTGGTACACAAACTATAAAATTGTCAATTATCATTTTGAGGACTGGAGTAAGAGAAAGTTGTGTGAGTGTTTCACACCAGATTTTTTTTTTAATGCAATGATAAAGATTTAATATTTGTTAATATCACATGTTCAATTGTGGTCCGTGAGAAGTCATCATTGTAGTGGATTGTTGGCTTATCGGACCAGCGACCCCCCCCCCCAAAACAAAACCTGGTATTACACTCTAACAACTTTCTCTATGTACTTCAGTTCCCAAAAGTTATTAAGACAAATTTTGTAGTTTGTGTACCAAATTTAACGAAATTCGTCGAAAAGTGAAAAACTGTTCAGTAAAAGCGCACTTCCGGTTTACTAATTTTCTTGAAACTCGGAATTTTAGCCATCTATTTATTTCTAATTAATTCTGTTTGGTTGATAGATAGAATTGTATAATCAACTATGATAAGCACTTTATAGAAAAACATAACCCCACCCTTCCTCCAAAAGTGCAATTAAATGAATATTCCCAGAGAAATGTTTTAAATAAAAGTTGTAAGAAGTTGTAGTTTATAGGAAGTTTTTATAAAAATCGTCGGAGCCATTTTTGAGAATATCAAGAAAAAGTGAAACAATTTCACTTTTCGGTACTTCCGGTTGAGGAATTTTGACAGATGACCTACCCGTCTGATGCCATAGTGATACCTAAATGGAATATCAAGTTTCAACTTTCTATGGTTTTTCGTTTTTGAGCTATGCTTTTCACATACATACATACACACATACACACACACACAGAGACCATTTGCTAAAAACCATTTTTTGGACTCAGGAAACCTCAAAACGGATATTTCCGGTGAAAACTCGATATGGAAAATTTGACACGATTACAATACTTCTTCTTACTAAAGCAAAAAATATCAAATAATTAAAGTATTTTTTTTTATTTATTTAAAACCCGACATTTCGGAAAACTATTGACACAACCGAAAATTTTATAAGTTTTCCAAACTTTTCTTACTTTAAGAGAGCCCCTGGAAGATGGCAAACGATGTTTGCCGAAACGTCGGGTTTTAAATAAAAAACACTTTAATTTTTTTTTTTTTTTTGAAAAATCTCTGGTCGATAAGCCAACAATCAGATACATCTAATTAATCTTTTATATGAACAGTTTTTTTTTTAACTGCGGCTAAAAGCTGGTGGAAGTCAAAAATAAAAAACAGGAAAATTGTTACATATCTGTGACATTAATTTGTTCCACTTTACGGTGTAAAAAGAGAAAAAAAAATCTGGCAACGCCTAGTAATAGATGTTTCATTGCTCCTTCAATTTTATTTTATTTTTTTATAAATATAGCTAATTTTAAAAATCCAGTTTTTTTGTTGCATTCAACTTCCTCATGCAACAATGATCACAATCCTAACTGATACTTTACTGTCAACATGGAATTAATAATAAACTTTTAGTTTCCTTTAACATTAAATAAATATGGATACGAGCATTATGTTGTAAATGACACTTTAAAGGGAAAAAAGTAACTATTTCAGCTTAACCAACAAAAATATTTGAAATAAAATCAGAAGACTGACTATATATATATATTAGTAGTTTTTATTCTGGAAATAGTAAAGGCGTGGCTTCCAACAGATTGGTAGGCCACAGATTGGTCCATCATATTCACTGTTCAATCTCACTGTCACAATGTTACCTTTATCATTAAGAAAACATTCAACCCTAAAAGTTAATTTCGATTACAAATTCGCAACAGAGATGCAACCAGATTTAGAAATTAACCCACATTAATTAATATAAATTTATTGAAGCTCCCATAGAAGTTGAAACTTTTGGAAATTTTATAATAAAAAAAAAAAAAAAAAAAATGATGTGAAAACAATCAAACGACTTTTCATACTGCAATTCATACAATGTAATGGGGCGAAATTAATTGTCAAATATGAATTCAATGATAAGTTTCAAAGAAGTAAAAAAGAGGAAATGAAGAACTACATCGATAAGTGAGAAATTTATAAATCTATATATATATAAACACACAATGCAAATGCAAATATATATAGCGATGAATATTATATACTCGATATACACATATAAAAAATAGTGTAATAGTATCCAGAGTGAGTATTCGTAGCAAAGAAAGAGAAACAAAATGCCAGGACCACTCTCTCGGACTAGTGTGGGAGAAACCACATAAATATAGCGACGGGACACAGATACAGGACAGTTCACACAATTCAGATCACTCGCCAATCACTACGTGTCCATACCCTTGACCACTCTATCTTACTCTATCATTTCAAGTGTAAATTCCAGGCAGTCAGTGTCACTTATCATATTATTATACAGTGTTAAAACCATATCATGTTAATTCATTCAAACCATATCATTTCTCTCCTTCAACCACTCTATTATAAATAGTAAGTTATTTTGTGAAACGCATTAGCATATTGTAAATTCGGCTGGACGCATTTTTCGCACGGTTTGCACCATTTGACATAAAATTTTCTTGAGAATGATAAGAGGGGTAAGAGATCGCGCGCAAATATACATCCATTTATATAAACACACACACACACACACACACACACACATATATATATAAAATATTCTATTTTCAATTTAAAACTTAAAAACCTACACACACACACACACACACACACACACACACACGCACACATATATATATATATAAAATTTAATTGCTGTATCCCACCTGCCGACCATGTGTGCGATACCTTGGACAGTACCTAGACAAAAGACTAACTTTGAACCCCCATACAAGACTTTCTGAGCTAAACAAACGATACAAACTTCTAGCTAGACTACATGGCAAACGCTCAAAACTAACACCGCAGAAGAAGCGATGATTGTACACTTCTCTACTTGCACCTAAATGGACTTAACGGCCTTGAGCTTTAAGAAACGGCTAAAAGATCCAACATCAATAGACTATTTATTTATTTATTTCTACATGCACCAACATCAATAGACTACAAACACTTCAATCTAAAATAATTCGCCAATTATTAAAACGCTCCCTTTTGTATAAGCAATAAATATAGCTATACGCACAGATTTCAACATTCCATTCATCTGTGAACTTGCCAACACTCGCTACAATAAATTTCATCAAAACTTAACATCACATCTTAATCCTTTAGCAGCTAACCTCTTCTCAACAACACTCCCCTCCAATCCTCCAAGACGGCGCTGGGGCGCCGATGGCCCGGTGACCAACTGGTTGACTAATTGCGTTCATCGCTGGAAGACCGCAATTCACGACTACGCCACATATATGTACATACATCTGTTTTACTTATTGTACTATTTCGTGCAGTTGTAAAATAAACTTTAAATACTTTTTGTTTAAAATTTAGTAAGTTACAATTAGAATATTTGTTTATAGATATATTATAATATAATATGCATGAATGTGTATTTGTATATGTGTATTGTCTAGTGGCTAGCGCACTCGCCTTAGGTGCGAGAATTCTGGATTCGATTCCCTTGAAAGCAGTCGGTGGTGACCGTCACTATCGTGGAAAAAAAAATGGGAAGCTGTAAGTTGGTAGCGCACTTAGGTAGTAAAGACCGAAACTAAAACAGCGAGGAAACTGCGGCGTGCTTACCACATGCACATCCACTAATTCAAATCATCGTCTGACCAGCTTTTACCGGCTGTAGCGCCATAATTTTTTATTATTTTTATTTCCTGGTTTTGAACGTCATCTTCCATTTATATTTAAATTATTACAAACCAACTCCACTGTAATTTTACTATTGTAAATAAAAAGTATTAAAAAAAACAAAAAAAAAAAAAAAGGAAAAAAATCTGGTGTGAAACACTCACACAACTTTCTCTTACTCCAGTTCTCAAAATGATAATAGACAAATTTTATAGTTTGTGTACCAAATTTAATGAAATTCGTCGAAAACTGAAAAAACTGTTCAGTAAAAGCGCACTTCCGGTTTACTAATTTTCTTGAACTCGGAATTTTAGCCATCTATTTATTTCTAATTAATTTGTTTGGATGACAGAATTGTATAATCAACTATGAAAGTGCCCCTGCAGGACCGGGGACAGAATAGGCCTGCTCCATATCCTGGATGTCGTAAGAGGCGACTAATAGGATAACGGGGGAAGTGACTAGCACTTCTTAGGGAGGTCGGCTCTCCCTACTAGCCCAGCCGGACAGGGGGGTATACTGAACAGGGAACACGATACTTTACACAGCGACACAAACATGCACACTTACACATACACACACACACACACACACACACAAATGTATACGCACACGTACACAGGATACACTTTTAGGGCCCTAATCTAAGGTGTTAGCTACCGTGCCGATGGATTGGTTGGCGGCAGGGATCCTGGCCGTCTCAAACGGTGCCCTCCGGATACCAGGCGACCTCCGGTTGGAATGTAGCCTTCCCGCGGTATCCAGGCTCTGCTGTGGGTGACAATTTTGGTCCTTGGCTACTCGTGGGATCTGAATGAATCAATCTCCATCTAAAAACACTTCAGAGGCGTCCACCTCTTTAAAAACGGACGTGGTAATGGGTCCACCAAATAACCCAATTAATACGAATCAGGAAAAGGCGGTATCCCCTCGGTTCCTGATCGTAAAAAAGGAGAATGGAGATTTCTCCAAGGACAACCCGTTTCTTTTAAACAAATTGCTATTTGGACTAGTAGGAGATTTAAAAACTATTAAAAAGATAAAAGATGGTTTGCTACTGATTGAAACTGTTTCAGCGCCACAATCTAAGCGATTATGTAATATTAAGAAAATGGGAAACTGGAACATCACAGTCAGTGCCCATCAGACACTCAACACTTCCAAAGGTGTTATCTTCTGTAGAGACCTCCTAAATTGTACAGTTGAAGATATCGCGCTCGAATTGAAAGAGCAAGGAGTAATTGAAGTTAGACGTATCAAGTCTAGGATTAATGGCGAACTCAATGATACGGCTAATCACATTCTGACGTTCAATAAACCAAAGATTCCGGACAGAATTAAAGTAGCCTTCTACTCACTTCCGGTCAGACAGTACGTTCCCGCTCCTCTTCGTTGTTTTCGTTGCCAGCAATATGGTCATATCCTTCTGAAGTGCCCTAATGATCAAGTCTGCGTCTGTGGTAAAAGTATTCATGAAGGAAAATCATGTGAGGAGCCAATCGTTTGTTTAAACTGTGGAGGCAACCATTCAGCGCGCTCTCGTAATTGTCCAGTTTTTAAGACTGAAATGGCAGTACAGGAGATAAAGGTGAAAGAAAATCTATCTTACTTGGAAGCCAAAAGAAAGGTAGTAATTCCCACTCCACAAGGAATATCTTACGCCAGAGTCGCATCCAGCGGGCCAAGTAAAGTAGATATATCATCACTAGTTAAAGAACTTGTACCCCAACTGGTTTCAGTTTTGAAAACAGTATTCGTAACAAAAGATGTAGTTTCACCCTACATTCAGAGACTTGGCACCCTGCCAGTGCCGCTCAGGCCACGAACAGGCTCGGTGACTAGTCAAAGTCCCGCACGCTCAGAGGTGGGTTCCGAAAAAAGAAAACATACCCAGATAAGAGGAGCAGAAGATGAACCCTCTACTGATGGCTCTGTGACCCAAGATAGTCCAGGAAAATCCCCTCGTAGCAGGGGAAAAAAGAAAAAAGGATGGCCAAAGGGGAAACCCCGGAAATGAAGTGTGATTCGCACTGTTATAAAATTTTAATCGTTATTCCATTTTTATGTCCTTTTTTACTACATTGTAAAATGATATTTATTTTACATTATTTCTTTTTTGTTTTGGTTAGAGTTTTATTATTTCGAATTTATGTTATTGATATTTCAAACAACCTAAAATGGAAAATTTTTTACAATGGAACTGCAATGGGATTTTAACTCATTATTGTGACTTGAAGATGCTTCTGACAAAATACGACCCTATATGTGCGTGTATACAAGAGACCCATCTTAAACCGGGGCAACCCTATTCTCTCAGAAATTACGTAATAGCAAGGAAAGATGCAGTGGTGAATGTGCGAGCAAAAGGAGGTGTAGCACTTATAATTAGAAGAGATGTGCGCTTCAACCCTATTGAACTGGACACACCATTGCAAGCTGTTGCAATCCAAATATCATTTCCTGTTTCAGTGACAATATGCAACATATATCTACCCAATGCCGATTGGCAGTTACGAGATTTAGAGCTAATTATTTCCCAACTTCCTACTCCATTTTTACTGGTTGGGGACTTCAATGCTCATAATGTACTCTGGGGTTCTGTTTCTAATGACACTAGGGGTCGACTAATAGAGCAACTACTGGATCGGAATAGCATTTCATTAATAAATACAGGATCATCAACACACTTTAATGTTGCAACAGGCACTTTTTCCGCTATAGATTTATCGTTGTCGTCGCCCAGACTCTCCATGCGCTTATCATGGAACGTCCTGGACGATCTTTACAATAGTGACCACTTCCCGATAATCATAGAAAGTGGTAGAATTAAAACAATGCCATCTATCCCTCGAAAATGGTTGATCCATAAAGCACAGTGGCCATTATTCCAACAAAAAGTTGTTATGCTGTCTCAGAATACTGACCCTTCACAGTTGGTTGATGCACTAACTCAGTCAATACTTACAGCTGCAGAAGCTGCCATTCCTAAAAGTAGCGGGAAACCTGCTAAGCGCATCGTACCATGGTGGAATCCACAGGTAAGCGATATAATAAAATTGAAAAAACAAGCTTTTAATAAGTTCCGTAGAAACGCCACCACAGAAAATTTGATCAATTTCAAAAAAGCCAGAGCTATAGCACGTCTGGCCGTTCTGGAAAGTAAAAGATCCACATGGGTTGACTATGTTTCATCAATTAAACCAGAGACCTCTTTAACAGAGATCTGGAAAAAAGTTAAAACCATAGCTGGTACCAAAATCCCTTTCCCGCTTACACATATCCGTTTGGACAATGGAATTATCGTTAACACTCCAGATACTATAGCGGAATCCTTAGCGAACCATTTTGAAACATCATGCAGTTCCCAGAATTATGACCAAAGCTTCCTTGCTGCTAGAGATGAACGTGAGATCCTAATAGACTTTAATGCCCATGAAGAACACGATTACAATATGCCTTTCACAATGCTAGAACTTAACGAAGCGCTTAAGGTCAATAAATCCTCAGCTCCGGGCCCAGATACTATCCATTATGAGATGCTCAAGAACCTCCCTGAACATATTAAATTAATGATGCTAGCCCTTTTTAATAAAATTTGGGAGGACAGCTGCTACCCTAGTCAGTGGAAGGAAGCTATCATAGTACCGCTCTTAAAGCCAGGTAAAGATCCCTTGTGTCCATCCAGTTATCGGCCCATTAGTCTTACCTGTTGTCTCGGGAAGATACTGGAAAGAATGGTTAATACAAGGCTAATGTGGTTTCTCGAGAAAAATTCCTTGTTAGTGGAACACCAGGCAGGTTTTCGAAAACACAGGTCCACGGCAGATCACCTTGTATATCTAGAGAGTGCAATTCAAGATTCTTTCAAAAATAGGAAACATACTGTTGCAGTATTCTTCGATCTAGAAAAAGCGTACGATCTGACCTGGCGGTATGGTATTCTGCGTAAACTTCATGATTGGGGTTTACGTGGAAACCTGCCGTTATTTGTATCCTCATTTTTAGACAATCGGAGTTTCCGGGTGAGAGTAAGAAATACTCTATCTTCGGTCCGAATGTTGGAAAATGGTGTCCCTCAAGGATCTACTATAAGTGCGACCCTGTTTGCCATAGCAGTAAATAACATTGCTTCTAATATTGATCCCTCTGTTGGCAAATGCCTCTATGTCGATGATCTTACTATTTTCTGCACGGATGAAACAATAGGCAAAATAAACAGAAAATTACAAATGTCTATAAATCAGATAGTTCAAAATGCAGAGGAAGTAGGATTCAAATTTTCAATTGAAAAAACACAATGTGTACATTTCTGTAGACTGAGGAAACCACATGAGGATCCAAAGCTAACTCTCAAAAACATGTCCATTCAGTGTAAAAACTCGGCCAAATTTTTAGGCCTGATTTTTGACTCAAGACTAAACTGGCGATTACACATAGCCGATTTGGTTTTGAGGTGTAAAAAAGTATTAAACATTATGAAATGCCTTGGAAATTGTAAATGGGGTGCCGATCCAGACACCCTACTCCAAATATACAGTTCACTAGTGCTCTCCCGTATGGATTATGGATGTATAGCCTATTCGTCGGCACGTAAATCTATTTTAAAAACTCTGGATCCTTTGCATCACAGAGGCATCAGGTGCGTCCTAGGGGCTTTCCCCACGACACCTTCAGTTAGCCTGTATAGCGAGTCGGGTCTTCTACCATGCGTTTACGGCGACAGAAGCTTCTGCTGTCTTATGTTTCCACACTGAGAGCTTATCCTAACCATCAGAATTATAGAGTGCTTTTTCGTAAGAGTCAAAGATATGAGTCAAGACCCACAATTACGAGACCAGTTGGGGTGCGGGCCTTTGAACTATTACAAAATCTTGACTTGCATTTGCCAAGGATGCTGCCTGTTAGTACTACTGAGGTTCCTCCTTGGAAAACAACATCTGTCCGCTTTCTGAACGAGCTCACCATCTTACATAAGAATGATACACCTGGCGAAATCTACCGGAAAAAATTTCGTGCCATTCTAGATGAGTACTCGGATTTCACGGTAATATATACTGATGGCTCCAAAACAGGTACCGGTGTTGGAAGTGCTATTGTTGTAGATAACCAGTCACATTCCTGGGCGCTTCCGAAATATACTTCAATTTATACAGCTGAGCCATATGCACTATGGCAAGCTCTACTATTCTGCACAATGACTATGTGATGGAGCAAGAAACTTGAAGAATATAAATTTTCCAATAGAAGTCAAATTAGTCAACAATTATGTTGCAAAAGGACCGCCAGGTATACCATTACAGGACACGTACGCGTTCAAGACACATTATATGCCATTGTACTCACTACCCTTCTTCACGCAGGGGAGGAATTGAAACACAGAGAAGAGATATTTTGTAAGACAGACCGTTCTAGCTACCAAAGGAAAAAAAGAAAACATAGTGGCCAGTTCACAATATTATTGAAATAAGATATAATAATCAAGTAACTTGTAGTTATTATGTGAGAAAAGATTATATTTATTATATAAACAAGTGGTGGATCTTCTGCAATTATTACTAAACTTCATTCTCTTTTAAAATTACAAACTATAAGCCCTTTTCACTAAAACGCTCGTGCTACACACTACCACAAGCTACCAACACAAACATCACCAATACATTACATTGGTGGCAGCGGTGGGATATTTCAACCAGAATCCACAAATTAAAAGTACGTACAATTTTCAATTTTATAATTAAATATCCATCAGATAATTTGATTGTTTTTTTTAAATTACTTTCTCAGCGGAAATATCTTCAATATTTCCCATTATTGAATTTTCTAGTGAATTTCATTTTTAAATTTTTGTAATTGTACCACTTGTACCTCAATCCCTTTCGAATTTTGAATTTATGAGTGTACTTAATAGATCCCAAATTATAAAGATATTAAGCGATAATAACCTTTCTGTTGGAGGCAATTTACTCCAATTACGTAGACGTCTTGAAAAATATAATCTTTCCCCAAGCAATTCGTTCACTGACAAAATGTATAAGATTAATGGACAAGACATGGGCATCGACGCTGCTGTAGAATATTTACTTGCGCAGCAGCAATTAGCAAATCCTCCAATTAATAATCAACCTAGTCCCTTAAGGAATTTGCAATTAATCAATAGCTTACCTACCTTCGATGGCGAAAATTCAGCCAAAGTGTCAGATTTCCTTGACCAAATTAGCCATTGTGCTAGTCTTTCTGGCTGGGACGACGCTGCTAAATTAGAAATATTAGCACTTAGGCTCTCAGGTTCTGCAAAAATATTTTATGACACCCAGAAAGCGGAATTACAACGCCAGGGTACAACTATAACGTATCCTCTAATTTCAGAGCGACTTCTAGCCCGATTTCGTAAGGAAAAAACACCCTTAGTCCTCTTACAACAGATGACTAATATTCAGTCCTTGCCCACTGAGTCTCCTGAAACATTCGCGGATAGGATTAGACATATCCAATCCGCCATTCATTTAAAAGCTCAAGCTAACCCACTCGAGGCCTTACAAGCAATTCTAGATAAACTGGCCACTGATGCATTCTTGAAGTCACTTCCTCAACCGCTTCGTAATGAGGTGCGAACGAAGCTTCCTCAAAAATTAGATGAAGCACTTTCCTATGCCAATGCCCTAAAAGAAGTTCAGGCTTCTGAAACAAACCCCACAGTTTTCGCTGTAACTTCGAAAAATTCTAATCGTACACCTCCATCTCCTTGTCGTTACTGTGGACAAATGCATTTCCACAGAGAATGCCCGCATCGTAATAAAAGTCAAAAGCCACAATTAAAACCAACTACCACTTGTAGAGTATTTAATGTAATAAAGAATAGACCTTGTCGCCATTGTTCCGGTCCACATTTTGACGTGGACTGCACCAACAAATTCAGACCAAAACCTCGTACTAACTTTGGCAAAATGCCTAAGAAATTTAATATTCCTCAAAACCTTAATCACAGAGCAAATAGTAATAATCGCTATAATAATAATAATAATCAATATTATAGTAATAATCATGGTCCTCGAATTAATTCAAACAATTCGCGATTTAACCCTTATTCAGATAGACCCCAGTATAGTGATAATAATAATAATGGTAGCAATAACCTCCAAAATAGGCCCACTTGCCAATTTTGTTCTAAATTTGGACATACGGCTCGAACATGTTTCCAGATACAGCCAAAAAACGGTTAAGCCCACAGCCGCTCTCACGAACGGCTGATGTTATGACCTTGGCTCTCATACCTGCTTTCACCAATTCTGATAATTTGTTAGTAAATTTAAGAATTGGCAAAAAAATTTATTCGTGCCCTTGTAGACACTGGAGCTAGTCACAGCCTAGTGGATTCCAGTTTTTGTCGAAATAAGAACCTTCAGCATTCCAACATTATTTTAAAATCTCTGACTAACCAAGTAATACCTAATTATGGCATCACGTCCCTTCGTTTGCATGCGGACAAAGTCGAAAATTCCAATTTTTCTGGCGAATTCATAGTTTCGCAATTAAAAGGCAATTTCCAATTAATACTTGGTAGAGATGTCCTTACATTAAATAGGGCAATTATTAATTTGCGCACACGTACACTAACGCTCAATAAATTCAACATTCCATTTTCAAGTAGTGCTCAAACGCACCAATTTAGTACTAATCGCTAAGTTCACTAAAATCCCTAGTAACTAGCCACAAAATTTCTGTGCCACCTCGCGCACACAATACATAACACAACAATAGAGAATCTCTTGAAATAATTCTCAATCTATCACGCTTCTTAGCTTTACATACTACACCACATGTATATATTTAATTAATACCATATAATTAAAAAAAAAAAAAAAATGCATGTAATCAATTAGTTAGACTTAAGAACTAAAATGTATATTACTTACAATAATTTAAAATTTATTTTATTTGCAGAATCCAAAATGAACAGTAAACTTATTGCTGCTTAGTTAACACATTTTTCTTTCTGTTCCAGCGACGACGATTCAATGCAGAAATTGAGAAATTCTTAAATAATTGACATTGATTTAGTATAAATTTTTCATTATGATATACCTAATAATATAATTATATACCTAATATTAATAATTTGTATTATTTTTTTTGCAGATTTAATGTCTAAAAAAGCATAATGCCTATTTAGCTTGATGTTTTGATGTTTATTTAGATATTCATATGTATCTAATTTTTTTCAGTTCGCTTTAAAAGAAAACTGCATTACCTTATTTTTTTTATATATTTGACGATCTTTTGATTTATTAATCTAACATTTTCTAATATTTCATTGTTTTCTTAATGTATGTTCAAGGTACCTAGAAAGCACAGCATAGCTGAATAGCTCTTGGATTACAACGGCCCAAATATGCATGCATACCCCACAAAGTAGCTACTTACCTTAATAACTTAATATTTACTTCAATAGCAAAAAATGTCTTAGTTATAAGAGCTTTCCATAAAATTAAGTGTTCAGCAATATTTTAATTTAACATTAATTTAATTTTAAAATTTCTCTTTCCAGAATCAAACTTCTTCACAGCTACATCATTGCATGTGTATGCATGAATTGCATGTCTATGAATGTTGCATGAAAATAGCATGTTAGCCATGTATTTATATATATATAAATTAATTTTGTGTTTAAAAGAATTAGTTTCAGATCAAACATTCTACAAAAGGAATTGATACTAAACTTCGGATTCCTCATAATCCTATAATCCTCCTACAAACACACATAAAACTAAACTAAATCAAACAAACATTTTAACTAATAATGAATCGATGAATTCGCTACGTATACTAATATTACCCCAACCACACACTGAGAACGATCACAATTATAACCTACGATCATAGTAAATAAGACTACACAAACTGAAAATTATATATATCTGTTTGCAAATGCAACAGTTGTCGATGTACAACTAGGTTAACAATTTCTTTCCACAGGATGAACACCAACTAACTGCACGTATTTACAAAGGGAAATAACAAAAATATACACAAATAAGCCTGCACATGCAGCAATTAATAAATTAGACATACAAATATTACTTCAAGATGGACAAGAAAAGGACGCCAACTGGACTTATTCCAAATGGAATACTCACAAGCTGCACAAATTTCCAAAGGGAAATAAACTTACACGACATTTCCAAAAGGAAATAAAATAACACCACATCATTTCCAAAGGGAAATTGACTAACGACCCAACATTTCCAAATGGAAAGGGATCAACAACACAATATTTCCAAATGGAAATTGAAAACATACTTAATCACATAAAAACAAACAAATCTTTAACTAAAATCTTAACACCTTATCTTAGTAATTAGCTCTCTTCTAAAAACCTTATTCAATACCTTTCCTTCATTTTTTGTTTTGTTTTGTCTTATTGTAATTTTATCACCACACTAATAAATAGATTTCGTGGTGCTATATATATGTATTTTATTAAACTTGTTCATTTAAATTTTACTGCTTATTTATTTATTACTATAAATTTTTCTGTAATGTATCTACATGTTGAATTATTTTGAATTATTTAAGAATTTTTCGTTTATATAGAAACACTTCAAGAAAAACATGCGTTTTCGTCTATATAGAGTCATATTAACAAAAACACATATATGCATATAGAGTCACTTCAAGAACTCAAGAAATTACATCCATCACTCGGAAGCCTATATTGTCTACCCTTGCCAGTTACATCTCCATCAGCAACACTCGCCAAGCAGTGTTTGCCAATCAACCTACACCAGAGTAACGCTCACCCATTCAAGCAGCGTTCGCTCGAGAAGGAGATGCCTGTAGTCTACTTACACACACACGACTACCTTACAGAGGTTACACACACGCCTTTCGCCATACCAGAGGATAACCTTCAAGCCTCTACAACTCTAGATTACCTCCCAAATTTTTCGTGCCGAAAAATTTCTCCGGGAGGGGGGATAATGTGATGGATGCAAGAAACTTGAAATAATATTAAATTTTAAATAAATCTAAATTATCAAAATATGTTGCAAAAGGACAGCCAGGTAATACCATTACAGTTACACGTACGGTTCAAGAACAATTAAGGCATTGTACTGTATTACCCCTTCTTCTCACAGGGGAGGAATTGAAACAAAGAGAAGAGATATTTTAAGACAGACTCGTTCTAGCTACCAAAGTGAAAACATCAGTGCCAGTTTCACAATATATTTAAATAAGCTTATAATAATCAATTAACTTGTAGTTATTATTTGAAAGATTATATTTATTATATAAAACAGTGGTGACTTCTCAATTATTACTAAACTTCATTCTCTTTTAAAATTGCAAACTAATAAGCCCCTTTTCACTAAAACGCTCGTGCTACACACTACCACTACTACAAATACAAACATCCACACCATACATTACAACTATAAACATTTCTCAGTTCTTGATTGCATCCGATTCAATGAGCGTTCTTCAAGGTCTTAATGATAAATTTTCTAAAGATACTTTCAATCAGCGGATTCTGGCTCTATTAACCTTCTTAATTGATAGTGGAAAAACCATTACTTTCATCTGGATACCTAGCCATGTAGGAATAATAGGTAATGAGATGGCTGATAAAGCAGCTCGGCAAGCCACTGAAAAAGAGACCCCAGAGGCACATATTGCCAAGCACTCAGATGTCAAGGCATATTTATCCGACGCCATAAAGAATAAGTGGCGACAAGAGTGGCAACACATTGGAAATACCCTATCCTTAATAAAAAAGGATGTAAACAGCTGGAAACCTCCTCTGTCCTTAAACAGAAGCGAGAGAGTCAAAATTCATCGACTCAGGCTGGGCCATACACTCCTCACACACCAGTACCTCTTAGCTGGGAGAGACCCGCCATTATGTGAAAGATGTGGCGAACGACTTACTGTTCACCATATACTATGCACTTGTAGAGAATTAAATGAGATGAGACAGCTGTATAATCTCTCGGACAGTCTGAATGAGAATCTGGTTGAAAGTAATAAGATGAGAGGAGTAATTGGTTTCTTAAAGGCATTGGGGGTGTTTAGAAACATATAGTAGTACCATTTTTAATAGTTGTATATAGTAACAGTACAGAGGTATATAGTAACGCAGGAATGAATGGATTTGTATGAAAGTAATTTGTTTGCGTGAACGAGGATCGAGTGGTGTAGGTTTATGTAGGTTAGACGTATATAGTTACAAAAGAATGAATGTATTTGTATGAAAGTAATTTATTTGCGTGAAAGAGGATTGAGTGATGTAGGTTTATGTAGGTTAGATAGGCCGGGATTGTAGGAATATCGAGTACTACAATCCCACTAGATGGTAAGTGATAGAATAAGATTTATAATTAGATTTAGATATAGGTATGAAAGATATGTGTGAATGAGTGTAGGGGGGTCAATACCGGCCAGGGGTGGCAATTTTTGGTCGTGTAGGAAGCCTTTCCTGCACTATTTTAACTCGGGAGCCACTGACTCTTGGAGGGGTGGGTCTGAGCCGGGATTGGCAACCCCGGCACCTGTATGAATGTGAGAGTGATTGCTGTGTAAATATTGTACAGAATTTTAGCTGAGCATTAAAGAGGCGGGAGGAGGAGTAAGCCACCTGTATAAGTAGATTACTTATATATATTACAATGGTATATTTGTGGGAAAAAGTATTTATTGGTGACGTAATAGTTGTGATGGATTTAGTAAGAGTGTATTAGACATCATTGTTCATAGCGCGTTGTAAATAACTGAACATCGAAATGGACATGGACAGAGTGATATGGAAGATAAAGTGTATGGCTAAAGACCAGAGCAGTCGATGCCCATAAAAATTCTAAAAAAAAAACAAAAAAAAAAAAACTTTTTACATCATAGGATGGCGCTGTGATCGGGTGGCGAATTTTGGAACTACGAGTACAATTCTGTATATCTAGAAGCTTATGCTTTCTAGCGGCAATTACTTGAACTACTACAAATTCTAGATTAAGTAAGTGCTGTTACCTGGCGGAGAATTCAGAAACGTTAATTTTATTCGTTTTTAACTATGTATTTTCCTTTTTTTATTTCAACTAAAATGTGAAATTTGATTTTTTTTTGTTTTGTTTTATAAGAATAGTCCTAATTTTATAAACTTCATCTATAACAATTACATTCTTAAAGCAGTTATAAAAAAAGAATTTTACATTTGTTCCTTAACTCTATCTTTTTTTATGTCTTTTATTAATTATTCAATTATTTGTTAAAGGGGGCTAATTGTGACTCTAAAATTAATTAAGATACTTTCTCTCTTATAAAGTTACATTTATTTATTATATTTAATACCGATTTAAAATATTCTTCCAAATAATTGTGAAGGATGTTCTATCCCGAGATTTAAATTGTTCTGCAAATTGCCGTCGCAAGCATTGCTACTGGGTTGATAGAGAGCTTGATATCATACAATGCAATCTTATTTAGGTAAATAGTATAATCCTCACTTCCTTTATTTATCTGTAATACATGTCCACTAACCGTTTATTTGCATTCACTTATACAAGAAAGGAATGAAGGGTGATTATTTTATACCAGATTGCTTTTTCCTAAATCGCGGAAGTAGACTAAATAAATTTAGAGATGTCAAATCTAGACTATGAGGGAAAATACAGACTTTGTCCACAGAGCATCATTTTGATTAGGAACATAATTTTTTTCTTGTACAACCTTTATTTGAATCTTATTTTTCGCATTACTTGTTTGTCTCAAAAGTTTTTTTTTTTCGGGACTTCATCAGTCATCAGTTATTTTAGTGGTACTTTAGAGAAAAGCATATTGCTATTGTTCCTTCAGAAAAATCTGACAAATAAAAGTGATAAGAATTTATATGTATAGATAGTATTCAACGTTTAAAGAAAATCGTTGCAACCAATTTCGAGAAAATCACGAAAAAATGAAACAAACAAAAAAATTCAGATAATTCGCACTGTCGGCTGAATTTTGCCGTCTGTGCAATCCAAAAAGTAAATTCTGGCAAATTGAATTAATTAACTGGTTTTGTTCTTAATTTGTTTGCAAAGTTAAGCCTTTGCACTTTTATGGCTAGATGCAGCGCGTGCTCTAGCGGTTACTTAGCTCCGGACATAAAGACAAATTCATATATGTACACTACCGATCAGAAGTTTGGTATCAGTAAAAAAATTTAGTACTGGTATTGTAATAAGAATTTTCCAGTAACGTGATTATGCATAATACCTCCCCCGTTTAAATGGCACCTTTTAAAATAAATATTTTATTAACATAATATACCTCGAAGGCACCTTTATAAGCCCGGAGCTCTTCTGCAGTTGCCCAGGAGCCTCATTCACGCTTCTATCAAGGAATGGATAGAAGACCAGCATCTGCGATAGTGGGAAAAACACCAGGGCAGAGACAGGCTAAATTCTTTGTTAAGACATTTACCTACATTCACCAGGGATCTACTGAGCCATAGCCGAAGAGATATAAGGATAATAGTGGGTCTACTAACAGGGCATTGCAGGCGGCTGAATAGGCACATACACCATTTACTACTAGCATATGACGCGTTATGCCGTTTCTGCAGGGCCTAGGAGGAAACCACCCCGGCACTCGTCCTTTCTGTATGTGCCGGCCTGGCGAGGACGTTTCTTCAACTAGGGACTAGCAATCCCGAAGCCACGAGCTTCATGACGGAGCTACTTTCAGCTTTGCTAGGCCTGATTAAGAGGGCGAAGCTGAGGGTTGTCACACTCAGGGGATACACAATAGACCTCTCAATGAAGGTCGCAGAGGAATGAGGCGTGGCCCTCCCCCATCCAATCCATCATAATATACTCTTTGCCCTTTGAGAAACAATTTACCTCTTGGATTTGTTAGTAATTTACAGAGAATAATTTCTTTCAAATTATTGATTCTGTTTATAGATTAGGACTTTGTATTGTTTGTCAACAAATCATTATTTACTTACTTTTTATTCTATTTTATTTAATTGGGATTAGTTCACTCCTTGAGCTTCACGGTTTGCGAATATATCTTTTTGCGTTTACGGGTACATCATATTGCAACGTTGATTTTTCCTCTTTTGAATTAATACAAAATGAGTAAAGTTAAAGAACTAAGTATTGTTACCAGAAGTGCCACTTGAACTTCAATAAAATAGGGAAATCAGAACGAAAAATAACGGTTGAACTTAAAATTTCAAAAAATGGTGTTCACCGTACTATTAAACGATTTAAAAAATATGGTGATCATGAAGATTTACACCGCTCCGGGAGACCAAAATCATTAACCAAGATGAGGATAAGTTCATTATTTTATGAATTAAAAGAAACAGACGATTCACAGCTCCAAAAATCAGAGGGGAAATGATTAAAACAAGTTCGAGGCCAACTTCTGTCACAACTGTTCAAAGGCGACTTCGTCAAGCGAACTGAATACGAAGAGTTGCAACGCTGAAACCATTATTAAAGGGTGCAAACAAGAAGAAACGTTCAGAGTGGGCTTGAAATACAAAGACTTCACAGTGAAAGGTTGGAGGAACCTTTCAGCTCAGAAAAATTACATCCCCAATGCATAATACCCACCGTTATGCACAGAGAGGGCTCGGTCATGGTTTCGGGATGTTTTTCAGACTATGGAATAGGTGATTTCTATATTGACGAGATAATGATAAAAGAAAATTATAAAAGCATTTTAGAAAATCACGCCTTACCCTGCGGTCAGCGATTGATTGGGGAAAACTCATTATGCAACAGGTTAGTGACCCTAAACATACTTCCAAATTATGTAGACAACACCTTAAGGAAAAAGAAGATGAAAAATATGTGTCAATATGGTCTGTCCCTCGCAATCCCCGGTCTTGTACCCAATTGAACTTTTGTTGGATGAGCTAGATGGGAAAGTTCGTATCAAGTGCCCTAATTCTCCAAATGCTCTGTGGCAGATACTGTACAGTGTGTGGAGTAATATTGAATTCGAAACAATCAATAAACTGATTGACAGAATGCCTAGAATTATAAGAGAAGTAATTAAGCGGAGGCATGGTCACTTTGATGAAAAAGCCGTTTAGTCGAAATTTATTTTTGGAAAAGATTTACACTTTGTAATGAATTTGTTATCGCTTATATTATTGTATATAGATTAAATATAACATTTTTCAATTGCTGACATTTTATTTCATTCATAACAAATCATTAAATTAAAAAAAATAAATATATTCATTTTTATTCTAGGTGGTCCAAACTTTTTACCAGCAGTGTATATATTTTTCTAATCAAGTCTATGCATGTTCAAACACTAGCTGAAGCAGCACTCTGTTTGCGTGCTAATGCTTTTCTGTTCAGAGAAATATATGCTTTTTCAGACAAGTTCAAGCATCGTCCTTTACAAATTCTGCGATAATTTTTCAATAATAAAGCAAATATTTTTAGCTTTAAGACATAAACAATGTAAATATGCTATGCACTGTAAATTTTTAGCTAACGAAAAAAATCGATTAGTGAAAGTTGAGTATTTAACACAAAAATATTTTTCCCACACAAAGGTGGGAAACTCTGAAGAGTCAAAATGGCGCCCCGGACAAATGTCCGGGTTGCCCGCCCCTAGAGCGGGCTCTGTTGGCAGAAATAGACAGTCGCAGATGCGTTGCGATGGTGGTGCGCTCTCGGAACCTTTTTCTCAACTACTTATAACTGCCTCTATTCCGAAGTGCCCACGGAAACGGGAAATTCCGAGCGTTTCCCGAGTTTGGCAGAAATAGACAGACGCAGACGCATTGCGATCGTGGCGAACTCTCTGAACCTCTTTCTCAACTACTTATATGTACCTCTCACCGCCACCAGTCTCGAAGTACTTCACACCAGTTTGCCGAGCTGGCCAAGTGAGTGATGGTGTTGTTTAATATAATAATAATACTTTTTATTATTTTATTATTACATTTATTTTTAGTTTATTGCATGTATGGGAGCACCATAATAGCGTTTTTTCAATTATGTCAAACAGATGTTTTTACAAGAACTTTGATGTATGCAGACATTAGGACTTATTACACTTGGAACGCAACACGAAAGAATTTCGAAAGAAGGAAGAGAAGCAAAGCAGTAGTTGTACAGCCTGGAATATTTTCATCTAATGCTTTAGGAAGAATATACACGATTCATCAGAACCACGCAGAATGCTTTTATTTACGTTTGCTTCTGATTACCGTTCGTGGTCCAACATCATTTATTTATGTTTGCGAACAGTGGATGGAATAGTATATAATACGTATCAGAGTGCGTGCGAGGCACTTAATTTGCTGGAAACAGACAATCATTGGGATAAGTCAATTGAAGTCTCATCGGCTACTTCTAATCCATTTCAAATACGTACGCTGTTTGCAATTATTTTAACTACATGTTTCCCGTCACAACCACTACAATTGTGGGAGAAATACAAAGACTACATGACCGAAGATATTCTGCACAGAATGCAAGAAACACATAATCATGGCTTGGATTTCACAGAAGAAATATACAATGAAGCACTAATCTTCTAAGGATGAAGACGTACTACTTCCAGGAATACCACTCATTCCGACAGATTCAAATGTCTTCAATTTCCAATACCCCGTGCGTTCGCTACGACTAATAAAGCGCAAGGACAATCTTAGCAAGTGTGCGGTTTGAATTTAGAAAACGAATGCTTCTCTCATGGGCAATTATACGTCGCATGCTCCAGAGACGGTAAACCATCTGATCTTTATGTTTATGCAGAAAACTGATAAACAAAAAATGTCCATTCACTAGCTTTACAATAAAAAAAGACTTTTAGTTAAAAACATTTTTTCTTTCTTTCCTTTCAGTTTACAGCAACGCAAAGTAGGGTATTATGCTGAATAATTTGTTTTCTTGCTGAATCTAGGTTAACTATAATACTTTATGTACTTCCCTAATAATGTACCGCTACTGTTCTTAATTTATTATAACGACATGGGTGATATCTTCTCAGGGAATATTATTTTATTTGCCGATGACACCACACTTATATCGAGAGGCAAGGACTTGAACGAAGTGGAGACAAAATGCACTATAGATCTGCGAAATTTGAAGGAATGGTTAAACGCAAATGAGCTCATTTTAAATGAAGAAAAAAGTATAAAAAAAGTATTTAGTTTAACCATGAAAGATGAGGACATACCAGTGAAGTTCCTTGGAATAACGCTGGATTCGGGTCTAACATGGAGGCTTCATTTGCAGAATCTGTGCGGTAAATTAGCACAAGTAGTATACATGCTCAGAAAGCTGAGAGATGAAGTATCAGTAGAGGTTTTGAAAACTGCCTATTACGGGTTGTTTTATTCTAAAATGAGCTATGGTATACTGCTATGGGGAGCAGCTTCTGATAGTAATCTAGTGTTAAGCTACAAAAAAAAGCAATAAGAACCATGTTTAGAAAAAATAATAGAGATAGTTGTAAAGCATTGTTTAAAGAGCATTCTCTTCTAACTTTGCCATCTTTGTTTATTATCACTAATTTATTGGCTATAAAAGATAATACTAATAATGTTTTCAGAAGTGATTTCCATCAATATGGCATAAAGAAGCAAAAACAACTTACACATTCCAGCTAAAAGACTGAAAAAAATCTGATTTGTCTCCAACTATAATGTCTCGGAAAATATATAATAACTTGCCGCATGAAATTCAAGAAATTGAAGAAAAACAGTTTAGAAAAGTAGTAAGAAGATTTCTGATAGAGAAAACTTTCTACAGTGTTACTGAATATTTAGAATACAAGTGGAAGGTTACAGAATTTTGTATAGACTAAGTATCCCTGGTTATATGTAAGTTACATTAATTATAAAGAGCAAATTTTATTTAAAGTAAACTCAGTTTCTTTGTACATCACAGCTTGAATTTGTTGACGTGCTCATTGTATTTTTGTAATACGTTAAAGCTTAATAAATAAATAAATAAATAAATAAATAAAATAAATAATTAAAATCACAGCGAAGCATAGCAGGGTTTAGCTAGTAGATATTATAATTTTTTTTTTGTATTAATAGTTAAATAACAATTATTCTTAAAAATATTAACTATTAATATTTTCATAATTGAAGAATGAAAGAACCTTACAAACTTTAATGATTGTTTTTAAAACATTGTTATGTTTGCGTGAAGAAAAAATTTAGCAAATTCAAAACTTTTAAGTTGCTAAAAAACATCTTTAACCATACTCAGAAGACTTTAAACACGTAAAACACAGTTTCGAAAATTTGACACCATTGCAACATAGTTTCAAATAAAAGTCACAAATTACTCGAAAAAAGTTACAAATAAAGTGATAGGCAATCTGGGCAATTACCTTTCTAAGTTTGAAGGAAATCATTATAATCGTTTTTAACAAAATTCGAAAAAATTCTAGAATCTATTCTGAAATGGGCGCACTTACGATTAACCAATTTTCATCAAATTTGGAATTTCAAATAGTTCTAATGTATATTAATATTGTACCGGCGGAGAACCATACATTCTACTGAAGTACTTTCGAAGAAAGGTTAACAGTATTTTTTCCCCCAGAACCCATAAAAAAAATCATTTTTATTATCCCTGAATACATTTCAAATAAAACTGATAGGTAAATTATCTATATAGATAGTGTGCGAAGATTAAAGAAAATGCTTGATGCTTTTTTTTTGAGAAATTCGCAAATAACTGAAAAATACATTCAGTCAAGTTATATGTCTGGTTGATGGATTTTGCCCGAAACCTTTGTATCAGGTGCAGTCATACCAAGATAAGATTATTGAGATTTTTCGTGTTTTTGAGACATTTTATACGAATCTTTGCTTGTTTGCATCCTTAGGGGACCTCAAAACATGCATTTCCGGTGACAACTCAATTTCCAAAATTTGCCACAATCCTTTCTTGATTTGAATTTGACACTTTCTCATACCAGCAGTAGAGAAATTAACAACAGCTATTTATTATATTATAAGGTGTTGCGATCTAATGATAATAAATTGAACTATCACTAGACTACTAAATGTAAATAAAAATCTTGTGTGAAACTGTCACACCGCTTTCTTTTGCTGCAGTTAACAGAATTATAATTCACAAAATTTTAAAATGGTCTTTATGTCTGTGTGTAGATGTGTGTGAGAAGAATATCTCAAAAACGAGAAAAGTTGAAGGATGCTCGAACATGGTATTCCATTTAGGCTCAAACATGATGTTTTTTTCAGTTTTTGCGCGATTTTCTCGAACGATTTTCTTTGAACTTGGTATATCAACCACACAAATAGCTGCAACTTCTTTTTGTAACATTTCTCCAGGAAAATTCATTTAAGGGTTCTATTGGGGATAGGTGGGATTATGTTTTCCTCTAATGTGCTATTTCAGTTCAACAATGTGCTAAACAATTCTGTCAACTAAATAATATTAATTAGAATTGTAAGGGAAGGGATTAGGTAAGTGGTTAGCGTACTGGACTCCCACGCGGAGGACCCGGGTTTGCGTCCAGCTGTGCTGTCCTTAGATTTTTTCTTATCTAGGAGCCTCTACAGCTCATTGTCCGGTGATGGACAGTGTTGTCTGTAGCGAGAGAACACTGTCCCGAGGCCGGCTGTGCATTGAGAAGGTGCCGGCATCAATGACCATAGATGTTGACGCGCCTTAAATTAAACAAAAAAAAAAAATTAGAATTGTATAAGATGCCAAAATTCCCAGTTTGAAGAAAATCGGTTGACAGGCAAAGGGACTTTAGTGAATAGGTGTTTGAGTTTTTTGTGATTTTCACCATAAAAATGCCGACGGTTTTAAACACTAATAAGAATTGTAAGTGTGAAGAAAATTTGTCATTTCCCAGTAAGAGAGCGTTTCGTACCAGATTTGTTTATGTTGTTCGGAGAAACTAGATTTTGATAGAATTACTTCTTGCATAGATTCCTATCTTTAAAGTACTCTTTCAATACTTTGTGGACTGCGCCACCAACATAAAATTAAGAACAATAAAATGAATAGCTACATCCAGGCCAAAGAAAAGTATTTTAACTGCAACTTAGGAATTTTATTGAGGAATATTTTGGGATGTTTAACATAAATTTTATTTTGCCCCATTAGTATAAACGGTAAAGTTCAAAATGGTCGGCTTTCAATGGATTAGCATTTCCGCCTAATTGTCTTTTGCCTTCTTTTTCAACAATGGAATGAAAATTCTGAGTTTTTTTCTTTATAACTCATATTAATTTTAAAAAGCAATAAATATTATGTTAGAAATAACTTGATTTTTTGCATTTTTTTTTTTTTTTTACAAATTTGTATTGCATAATTTGATAATTTATGAAATACCTATGAAGTTAAAATTAGTAAAAAAATTCAAAACTAGATATTTCATAGAAATAATTAGCTATAAATAATTAGCCAATCAGCAGTGCAGAAGAGAAAGTGTAAAATGTGAGTGAATGTTTGGCCAATCAGAAATTTAGAATTATCATGTGGACCACACCCACATTTGACATCTTCACTTCTACAATGTGATTGGCTAATTATTTATACCTATTTTTTCTATGAAAAATTTAGTTTAGAATTTTTTTTTACTAATTTTCTTTTCGTAGGTATTTTATAAATTATCAAATTGTACAATAAAAATTTTTATTAAAAAAAAAAATGAAAAAAAAAATAATGTTAATTTCAACCTAATATTTACTGTTTTATGAAATTATTGTTAGCTATAGAGAGTAAATTCAGAATTTCATTACATTGTTGAAATTGGGAGTCCGGACAGGTCTTTTAATGAGATGTTGCTATATCTTTTTTTCATGAACGTATCTCAGAGGCATCTCTGTGGTTGGATTTGTTACTGGGCACTGTTTTAAGCAGTATGACCTATTTAGGGTAAGGGAACTCAATTTCGGGCGCCAGGGAGTAAAATAATATGTCGTAAAAAATTACGCGATTCCTAGTAGGCCATAATTAAGTAATTTCTTTTCTTTCCTTAGGAATTCTAAAGAAGAGAGACAAAATTTGTTTTACTAGACTTGTTCACTCTTTAATCCAGTAAGATACAAATTTAATTCGTATACAGTACAAATTATTAGATTAGAGGTAAGCTTATCGTTATGATATAACATAGATTTTGACTCATTTATTACCCTGTTTTCTCGTATATGGCTACAAATTTATTTTAGAATAACTCTACTTAACTCTATTTCACAGTGCCTACTACATCTCACTGCGCGGTACGGGATGCGGAAAACCAACTTCTTATACTGGAACATATTTAGTTCATGGCAAACAACATGTAGGAGTACTCCACTTGTGAACGAAAAAGCCAAGACTGAATCTTTCATTATTATTTTATGAGATATTTTCCCATATACGAGGGGGTACCCAAAAATAACCGGAATTGCGTTGCCGCGCATGGAGCTTACGTAGTACGCATTTCTGCCGCTAGACGTGCATAGCGCAATTCCTTGCCAGTTCAGTCCTGCCTGTGTTGTCTGCCTGGCTTGTTCTGTTCATCTGCAGTGATTGTTTTTACTAGCGCTGTTTTGTTCTTTTTTCGTTTTTTATGATGGCAAGTTTAAGTGAACAACGTGCAGCTCTGAAATTTTGTTTTCTACTCGGCAAAAATGCTGCTGAAAGTGTTTTAATGTTGAAAACAGCTTACAAAGATGACGCTATGGGAAAAACTCAAGTATACGAGTGGTTTACTCGGTTTAAAAATGGCGACATGTCGATTGATGACAAACCTCCATCAACTGCCCGAATCGACGAAAATGTTGAAAAAAATTCGAGAGCTGGTGTTCACAGACCGTCGACAGACAATTGATCAACTGTCAGAGAGTAGTGGGTTATCTTGGAGCTCGGTTCAGCGAATTTTAACGGAAGATTTGGGGATGAAAAGGGTTGCTGCCAAGTTTGTTCCTCGAGTTCTGACTGACAATCAAAAAGAACATCGAGTTGAAACATGTCGTGCTTTGAAACAACAGCTTGAAACTGATCCAGACTTTCTGTCAAAGGTCATTACTGGTGATGAGTCATGGTGCTATGGTTATGACCCAGAAACAAAGCAACAGTCGAACCAATGGAAGACGTCATCTTCACCCCGGCCAAAAAAATGTCGTCAAGTCAAGTCAAACATCAAAACAATGCTGATTTGCTTTTTTGATGCCAATCCATTCAGAGTTTGTCCCCCCAGGTCAGACCGTCAATCAAACCTTTTATTTGGAAGTTTTGAAAAGATTGCGCAATAGTGTTCGCCAAAAAAGACCCGATTTGTGGCAAACCGTAGACTGGTTCTTCCACCACGACAATGAACCTGCACACACAGCCATCTCTGTTACACAGTTTTTGGCTAAAAATGGCATGGTTCCGCTGCCCCACGCACCTTACTCGCCTGACCTGGCTCCGTGCGACTTTTTCTTATTTCCACGCATGAAAAAGGGCATGAAAGGTCACCGATTTGACAACATTGAAGAGGTCAAGAAAAAAACGAAGAAGGAGCTGTCAGCCATTTCTAAAGATGACTACAAAAAATGTTTCAAACAGTGGAAGCACCGGTGGGACAAATGTATTAGTTGTAATGGAGAGTATTTTGAAGGGGATAAGGTTGTTCTGTAAAAAATTTGAAAATAAATAGCTTTTAAAAAATAATTCCGGTTTTTTTTTTTGGGTACCCCCTCGTAGTTCAAAGTCACCTGGTAATTCTCCTATTTAGGCAGCTTGCACTACCTGTTGGGTGAATTCGGTACTACTTCTTCCTTCTTTAAAACACCACGTTATAGCAGACATCTCTACATAATGCAGGGAGCCCACACATCAGATCCCTTTTGTAGAGTCTGTGAGACAGAAGAAGAATCACCTATCCCATGTAATGGCATATTGTTTGGGTTTTGTGGAAATTATTATGTTTAGAAAAGCCTAATTGGGGCTTTCGATAACATAGTGTTTGGTCCCTCATCTTTTTTAAGCTCATTATTTCAGTCATCCTGGTATAGAAGTCTTTTAATAGTTTAGTTGAATAAACACATCATAGGTAAATCATGCACTTATAAAACTATGAAGTTTTCATAGTTTTTTATTATTGTTAATATTATTACTTTAATGAAATGAACTAATGGTATTTATTGGTTTCTTTTCTTTCTTTTTTTTGTAATCTTAAAAAGAATAAACTTCAATATCTCTTATTTCTCACTTTCATGGTGTTTAAGGAATAAAGTAAATTTTAATTAAAAGAGAGTAAGATAAAATAACAAAAGGACAAATCTTTTTAGCAACAGCAAAAGGAAAGATAACACAAAGTATTGATCAAAACAAATTGCATTCTTTATTTGATCATTGGAGAAAGATCCCCAGAATATACTTTAGATTTTCAATGTAACAGAACAGTTTGTTTAATCAGGAACCTTAACTTTAGCACTGTAATAATAAAGTTTTTTTTCCTTCTTTTTTTTCTATTTAAATAAAAAGAAAAAAAAAAAAAAAATATGTACAACAGATCTACCTCTGCATTTAATACTTGTTCACTCTTCTTCCCTTTTCACTAGTTTACCTTTTGATAATGTGATTTACAAATAAATTCGGTGAACGCTATTTAAAACTCAATTTGGTTTCTCATTTCTGGGCGCTTTAGACCAAGCTATTAAAACCGGCCCCCCCCGTCAACTCCCCAATCAACATTAAATGTTTCCCTACTTCTATTTACCCACTTGAAAATTTTCAAAGCATGAAACCCCATCAGTGGGTAATGAGTGGGAAACTTTCATTTTGATCTTGTTAATCTATAATTGAAGTATACCTACGACTTTATTTTTTTTCATTTTATTTTTCTTTATTTAACTTTAAGCAGAGATACTATTGCAACTTTGTTACTAAACAAATATCTATTCTTACATCTTATACAAATACTAATTTTTTTTTCTTTACACAAAGTTATAAAATATTGTTAACTCTTTGTAATTTACACTTACTCTTACTGTTGTAAGAGAAAGTATTTTTATTGCATTCGTGGCTGATTTGTAGAATTGAATTTTCACTGGGAACACATGTTTAGTGAAATCTGAGCAGGAAAATGTTTTTTTTTTTTTTTTTGTAAATTTTATTGCGGAAACTACTCCAATGATTTTCTTTAAACTTTGCAGTTAGATCTTATTATTACTTTCTCTTACTCTTAGTAGTAAGAGGAAGTATTGTAATCGTGTCAAATTTTCGATATCGAGTTTTCACCGGAAATATCCGTTTTTGAGGTCCCCTGAGTCCAAAAAAGTGGTTTTTAGCAAATGGTCTGTCTGTGAGTAGTATGTATGTGAACAGCATAGCTCAAAAACGAAAAATCGTAGAAAGTTGAAATTTGATATTCCGTTTAGAGGTCACCATGGGATCTGACTGTACGTTATCTGTAAAAATTCCTTAACCGGAAGTACCACTTTACTAGTTGGATTTTTTACTTATTTGCGATTTTCTCAAAAATGGCTCCAACGATTTTCTTTAAACTTTAAACATCAACCACACATACAAAGAGTTACAACTTTTATTAGAAACGTTTCTCCGGGAAAATGCACTGAAGGGCACTTTTGGGGGAAGGGTGGGGTTAGGTTTCCATCTAAAGTGCTATT